>PVKA01011132.1:0-62037 GCA_004027165.1 Ctenomys sociabilis | reverse complement strand
ATATTGAATAGGAGGGGTGATAGAGGACATCCTTGTCTTGTACCTGATTTAAGAGTAAAAGATTTCAGTTTTTCCCCATTTAGGATTATATGAGCTTCTGGGTTGTCATAGATGGCTTTTATCAAGTTAAGATAGAGTCCATCTATTCCAATTTTCTGTAGGACCTTGAACATGAATGAGTGTTGGACTTTGTCAAAGGCTTTCTCTGCATCAATTGAGATTATCATGTGGTTTTTAGATTTCAGTCTATTAATATAGTGTATTACATATAGATTTTCAAATATTAAGTCATCCTTGCATCCCTGGAATGAATCCTACCTGGTCATTATGTATAATCTTCTTGATGATCAGCTGTATTCTATTTGCCAGGATTTTGTTGAATATTTTTGCATCTATGTTCATGAGGGAGATTGGCCTGTAGTTCTCCTTTTTGGTTGTGTCTTTCCCTGGTTTTGGAATCAGTATGATACTTGCCTTCAGAAATGATTTTGGGAGGACTTTTTCCTTTTCCACTTCATGGATGAGTTTGTGGAGTGTGGGGATTATATGTTCTATAAATTTCTTGTAGAATTCAGCTGTTAATCCATCAGGACCTGGACTTTTCTTTGTCGGTAGGCTTTTTATTAGGTTTCGTATTTCGTTCGCTATTATCGGCTTATTGAGAGTTGTTATATCTTCTTGATTCAATTTTGGCAATTTGTACCTTTCGAGGAATCTATTCATATCTTCTGTTTCTTCTATTCTGTGAGCATAAAGATTCTCGAAGTAACTATTGATAATCTTCTGAATTTCCACTGGGTCTGTGGTGATTTCACCCTTTTCATTCCTTATCGCTTGTACTTGAATTTTCTTTTGCCTCTTTTTGATGAGGTTGGCAAGAGGCTTATCAACTTTATTTATTTTTTCAAAGAACCAACTTTTTGATTTGTGGATTCTTTGAACTTTTTTTATCTCAATTGAATTAATTTCTGCTCTAATCTTTATGATTTCTTCCCATCTTTGCGCTCTGGGTTTTCTTTGCTCTTTTTCTAATTGTTGGAGGTGCAACATTAGGGTGATAATTTGTTCTCTTTCTGTTTTTCTAATGTGTGAGTTCATAGCTATGATTTTCCCTCTAAGAACTGCTTTCATCACATCCCATAAATTCCGGTAAGTTGTACTTGAATTTTCATTAAACTGCAGATATTGTTGAATTTCTTGTTGACTTTCTTCTGCAACCCATTGATTGCTGAGTAGGGTCTTGTTTAGTTTCCATGAATTTAGTAGGTTTTTCTGGTTTCTTTTGTCATTTATTTCCAGTTTCATTGCATTCTGGCCATATAATATGCAAGGGATAATTTCTATTTTCTTGCATATACTTAGGCATGACCTCTGGACTAGTATGTGGTCTATTTTGGAAAATGACCCGTGTGCAGCTGAAAAAAATGTGTATTCAGCTGTGGTTGAGTGGAACACTCTGTATATGTGCACCACGTCCATTTCATCCAAGTTCTGGTTCAGTTCTGCTACTTCCTTGCTAATTTTTTGTCTGCTTGACCTATCCTTTTGAGATAAGGGTGTGTTAAGGTCTCCTGTTAAGATTGTGTTCTTAGACATTAAGTTTTTCATGTCCCTTAAGATTTGTCTTACATAGTTGGGTGCTCCTGTGTTTGGTGCATAAATATTTATGAGTGTTACTTCTTGCTCTTGAATTCTTTCCCTGACCAATATATAGTGGCCTTCTTTGTGTCGTTTGATCATTCTTGGTTTGAAGTTGAGACAATCTGAGAACAGAATTGCTACTCGTGCTTTTTTTTTTTGAGGTGCTGGGGCATGTAGTATTGTTTTTCATCCTTTGACTTTGAGCCTATGAATGTCCTTTTGAGTTAAGTGTGTTTCTTCTATACAGCATATTGTTGAATTTTGTTCACTAATCCACTCTGCCAGTCTATTTCTCTTAATTGGAGAATTAAGTCCATTTACATTGATGGTTATGATTGAAATGTGCTGACTTATGTTTGTCATGATATTTACCTGGTGTTGTTTATTCCTTTGTAACCAGTGTTTAATTGTCTGACCTGTTCAGTGGGTTCCTTACATTCTCATTCATTAGTTCTGGTCATTGTGGTCTCTCTCTAGAACATCTTTCAGCAGCCTATGAACAGATGGCTTTGTCATCATGAAATTCTTAGTTCTTCGTCGTGGAAGTATTTCACTTCTCCATCAAACTTGAAAGAGAGTTTTGCAGGGTATAGTAGTCTTGGCTGGAATTTGTTTTCATGTAGGACTTGAAGAACTCTGCTCCATGCTCTCCTTGCCTTCATTGTTTGTGTAGAGAAGTCGGCTGTAATTCTCATGAGTTTTCCTTTGAATGTGAGCTCCTTCTCTCTCGCAGCTTTCAGTATATTACTTTTGTATTGGATTTCTGGGATCTTAACTATTATATGTCTCGGTGTGTTTCTACTTGGGTTGAGGTTATTTGGTGTTCGGTATGCTTCGGTGACCTGAATGTTGGATTGTTTCCTCATATTTGGAAAGTTTTCTGCGATTATTTCTACCCAGATTCTTTTTATGTCATTTGTATTGACTCCTTCATTCTCGTTGATACCAATTATTCTCACATTGTTCATCCTGGCATCATCTTGCAGGTGATGGATTATTTTTTCCTGCATTCTTGTTGTTTTTAAGAGATCCTTTCTCACCTTTTCACTAGCTGCTCCAACATCTTCAAGATCTGAAACTCTGTCTTCGCTTTCACTCAGAAGATTTTGTAGTATCGTGATTGATATTTTGATTTCTTCTATATATCTTTGACTGTGTTTCATGTGTTCTTTCATGTGCTCTATTTCTTTTCTGTATTGCTCATTCAAGGAATCCATCATATTTCTAATCTCCTCAATTTTTTTTATCCATGTCTTCTTTAGAGGTAGTTATTAATTCTTTTTCTGCATAGTTTCTTCCAAGTTGGGTTTCCTCTGTATATTTCTGGACTTGTTTCTGTACTTCAGATGCTATGACTTCAAAAAGTTCTTTTTTGATTTCAGAACTTATTTCTGCTTTGAATTCCTCATGATCTTTCTGCTGTTGTTTCTTTGTTTCAGATGCTATTAATTCATATATATCAGCTGGAATAGTGCTCTCTGCACTTGTTCTGGGTGAGCATAGTTTTTCCACCCAATGTTTCTGGAATTCATTCTTTATTTCTGATACTATGTATTCAGATATTTTTTTTTTAATTTAGGGAATTACTTCTCGTTTTATTTCCTCTATAGCTTTCTGCTGTTGTTCCTTTGCTGCTGTATCTGTTACTTCATTGATTGCAGCTGTGCTAGTGTCCTCTGCCCTTCCTGATGGACTCCAGGTCTGGGATTGCATTTTTCCCCTTCTCTTTGTCATTTTGTATAGCACTGACCTTTGACCTTTTGTGTAGAGGTTTGGTGCAGCTATAACCTTAGCTTGTTATGAGATTTGGGTGCCAGTCTATTAAGTTTGAGATTTTCTAGGTATGCCAATCCTGGATCGAGCTGTTGTGTTCAGTTCCTTTATTGCTGCAGCTCCTTTGGTTCCCCTCTGTTGGTTCCCTGTTCAGGCAAGCACGAACCGAACTGGGATGTAGAACAAGTAATGAAACTTCCCCCTCTTATCTGGCTTTGGGGAGAGGATCCGGAAACTTACCAGGGTCAGCCCTCCTGTGTCAGGCAGGTCAATCCCCAGGTGGGCGGGCCTGGGCTTTGGTGGGTCTTCTGGGCTCACAAAAGGATAATGGATGATCTTATTCACTGAGTAGGCTGTACTGGGTCAGTCAGCCTGTGCTGGGTCAGGTCTACAGGCTGTAACCCGAGAAGGCTGGGAAAGGTCCCTCCGGTGCAGCGGGCCTGAAGCCCTCACTCGTAGGCCTGGCTGTGTTGGGTTTCAGTCCGTGGCGTGGGACTGAGGATTGCTGAGAAATGTCCCTCCAGCATGGCAGGCTTGGAGTTCTCACTCCAGGCGGACCTGCACTGGGTCTGGGGCTGTGGCGTGGGACTGGTAATCACCTGGAAATGTTTCTCTGGCACAGTGTGCCCGGAGCTCTCACCAGGCCACGGGGGTGGGGGAGCAAGGAATCCCTGGGAAATGTCTCTCGGGTACAGCGGGCCTGGAGTTCTACACTCACTGAACTTTGAAGCCCAGAGAATCTGGGAAATTCCCACTCGTTCCGTGGGCTTTAGGGCAGCGGATCTGGAGAGGTGCTGGTGAGTGGGTCCTGAGGTTTCAGGCCAGTCACTGGCTTGGCGGGGTTGGGGGCAGGTATCCGGGTCGCGCGCGTGGGAAGAAGCCAATGGCTCTCCCTTAGACTCACCACACACTCACTGAACTGAGAAGCCTGGTGAGTCGTGCAAATTCCCACTCGCTGGGAGAGCTTGGGGAGGGATCCAGGAGGCCGCTGGAGTCAGCCGCTGTCTCAGGCCAGTTTCTGGCTGGGTGGCGTGGGCAGGATACAGTAGGCTGCTGAGTAGGCTGCTGGAGTCGGCAGCGCTGTCCTGGAAGGTCTCTGGGGCTGGGCAGGCGTGGGCAGGATCAGGAGGATGGCGGAGTCTGCCGCGCTGTCTCTGCCCGGTCTCTCATCTTATTTACTTTGATCAGGCCTGAGACAAAAATACCCAGCACCCAAAGTTTAAGGAAGAAAAATTTATTTAGCTCACAGTTGATAGAGGTTTTAGTCCATAATAGCTGGTTCCAAGTCAAGGTGACAGAGGGGTAACAGCTCATGGCAGCAGAAGACAGCAAAAGCAACAAGAGGACATGAGATGAGCCTCTTTCCTTCCAGTACAGTGTATCCAGCCTACTGGAATTTGGGCCATGGCTTCCAGTCATTGGACTGACCCAGCAGTCACCTGTCCTTCACCCAGCATTGCACTACAAATCAATCATACACTCCAGATTCAACCATTTCTAAAAAAGCCCCATGAGGTTTTGGAGGGACATCTAGACACAAGCCATAACATTAGGCAGATTCTCTATCACTGGCCTATGTTTGCAGCTGAGTTTTTTTTTTAAAAAGTCTGTTGCCCAGACTGCCTTGAAATTATGATCCTTTCTGCCTATTAAATATATGCAAATAGCATCTGGTTAGAATCATTTATTTTATATTGCTATTAGTCAACTATGCCAAAACATAGAATTGAACATGTTAAGGCAAGGTAGCACCTTAAAATTCTACTGTACAAGGTTATCTCAACACGGTGAAGAGCTAATACTTTCAGTTTGTGTTGCATGTCTTTTTTTTTTTTTTTTTTTTTTTGGACTGTCTGGCTTTCTGGTAGCTCAATTTGCATGATAATCTTCCTCCAAATCAACGACACTTGCTGTATAATGGCCAATCAAAATGCCCCACACTCCTATACGGTACCTATTAAGACTACATATAATGAAAGATTCCAAACTGATATTGTAAATACTGTCAGTGGAGAAAGAGAGAGAGAGACAGAGGGAGAGATAAGACGATGATGAGAGAAAAGAGAACATGAAGAAATCCTCCAGCTCTCCACATGTGAAGCTTGATTATATCATACATCAAACTGCCTCATATTACATTATATAGTAAATGTATTACCTAAGTTTTAATCCCTTCTTTTTATTTCTTACTACAATTTTCTTCTTGGGATTGTAATAAGCATTTATTATTTTACCTTTTTTCTTAGTTAGAAAATTGGAAAAAAGTTAAAAACATTTTGTATGGTGACATTTGCAAGGGTAGTAGTTAAGAAAGCAATGGAAACTGGAAAAATACCTGTGAATATGATGTGCAAATATTTTCGTATCTCATTTCCAGGTAACAAATTTGCCAGGCTGCCCTTTCACTTGTGAAGTGAAAAGTCTCTTCAAGTCACATATATTCCAGGAAGTGAAAGCTTGGGGTTCAGCATCTCTCTGTAGGGTGTGATTTGGTCACAAGTGAGGTGACTAGCTAATTTGGCAAATTGCTGTTTGAGCTTATTTTCAGTTGAACTTCTGCTGAGAAACGAAAGAACAAGCAGGCGAGCCGAGAACATACTATATGCATCGCTGAAACTTATTGCTAGTCTTTATTGCTTTTGAGTAAATGCTTTTTTTTTTTTTTTTTTTTTTTTTTTTTTTTTTTTTTTTTTTTTTTTTTTTTTTTTTTTTTTTTTTTGCTGTTGCCAAGTAAGTCATCATATTTTAGTTCTGCACTGAATCCCTCACTGGGAGATGAGATTTGAATAGATCCAGAGTTCAAGAAATAAAAAGAATGTGCATTTTGGCTAAAACCTCCCCTTCCCCCAAGCTTTCTCTCCCATCTCTTCTTGAGAATTTTCACAGTTGATGGTAATCTGTATGAAATATTAATGGAAATAATAGGGGGACTTATTTTATGGTTTTCAACTGATCAGAACATATCTTTATGCTTCTAATGAAAAGCAATACATTCTCATGCAAAAATGTAAAAAATAAGGAAGACAATAAGATAAACTTGAAGTTCTGTCTCTCAGAAACCAATTAAAATTTCATTAAGCATTCCTTAACATTTTGCTTACAAGAAATTACTTATGTCATATAAATATGGTCAGACCAACGTAATTTTTAACATTCTATACATAACTTGATTTTCATACACTACTTATATCTTCTGCCTTTTCCTACTCTTTCATCCACAACATTCTCATTATTAAATATAAATATATGCATAAACATATATATTGTAAAAATAATTTGCTAAAAATCTCAAAATGGACTCATTTTTCTTATACTTGTCTGCATCTTGAGTTTGCACCACCTATTCACACATTGTTCAAATCATTCCAGTGATAAAATTAACATGTTATTTTGATTGATGATTATACAATAAACCCTAGCATGAAGGTGCCACAATTTATTTTAAAACTGTTCTATTTCAAACTATTTAGGTAATTTCCAGTTTCTTTAATAACACAATTGATGATGCAACAGCCACCTATATATGGTAGTACTTTTACTTTTTTTAGAAAAGTGTCTCAAGGTAGGATTTTTGAGCCAAAAATACCTACATATCTGTATAAACACATACATATTTGATGCCATTAGATGCTACCAAAGTGCTTCCTAAGATAGCCTACCAAATTCACCTGTCTACAGCAATGTATAAGCAGATCCTTTTCTCCACAACCCAGACCAGCAACAAGTGCAAACCATTTGGTTTTATTTAATAATTTCATGAGTGAATAATGATATTTCATGTACTCTGGTTCCCATTTCTTTTACTTCTACTTTCCTTAATGAAATACAGTTTCCATGCACTGACTGGCCATTTGGGTACCCTATTCTATAACACGCCTTCTCATGCCCTCACCTATTTTTCTCTGGCATACCTTGATTTTCCATAACCAGTAAAAACTACCATCATGGTTCTTTGAAGGACCTGAAAGATACTATTATTCCTACATCTGTTTTTCTCTTTACCTGTGTCCTTGTTCTTTATTTATAGCATCATTATCCAACTGCTAGACCTTTAACCATGTTTACTCTCACTGTAAGTCCAGAAAACAAGAAATACCTTTTCTAAAGCAAAGTTTATCCTGTTCTGGGTTCTGGAGAATAATACTGTGTATCCTGAAGAAATTATAAACCTTTGGAGAAGGAAAGGATTAGTCTCAGCTTTTAACACTTTATTTTATATTGATTCTACCAATTTATATCAATGCAAACTATTTCCCTCAACATCTTAGAACTAGTTGTAAATATTTCCTTGATCCATTCTTATTTCAGGCTGGCATCTTCTGTGCTGTTAGTTGCAAATAGGCTGCAGAGAGGATATTGCATGACCTAGTTCTTTTCATTTATTCCAGGTCATTGCTAACCAGAGGAATTCTAGTTTCATAGAAGTTTTTGTTTCTTTTGTTTTGTTTTGTTTCTTAGACATGGGTTAGGCACCAGGTCTGTAGCCTTGCTTGAAAGCATTACATTCCTCAGTAGGTTAAAGTTTAAAGCTTTGTAGGCAACTGAAATATTGTATTTATAGCCCTGTTTGTTCTGGAAACATTCAGAACCCAGACCCAGCAATCTCGCCCTAGAGTGTGCAGCAAGATTTTGCCTGTGCCTTTGCTCATGTTTGACTTTTCGCTTATGCAGCAGACACCTCATTCTCAACACCTTGTTCAAGATGAGCCTCATGCCCACTGCCTTACTGACCGAACTGACAAGCTGATAAATCTTCAGTGTCGATGGCAGATTCCTAACAATATAGCCAAAACAAGTACGTCAGTGCTGGAAATATAATATGCTTTCTTGTCCCCAGTGCTCTCTTGTAAAAGGAGGTACACACATGCTGACAGCTGAGCAACTTTTAAGAAACTGGGAATGCTGCACAAGAAACAAAGTGAGACTCTGGATTTTGTCGGAGGTGCTCAGGTATGCACTCCCAGCCACATGCAGTACGTGGCATCTGGATTGTGAAGCTCTCCTAATTTACTAACAAATCTAGCTTTATTTTTTTGATGAACTCTTTCCCTTGAAGGGATCTTTTAATTACCATCCTCTTGACTAACTAACCAAGCTGCAAAATGCTTGAAGCAGCGGGGAGAGTCCGCCTTCCTGGGTCTGCAGCCTCAGCAGGTCTCCTTCCAAGGGAAGCAGTTTCTGTTAGCCATTTCCTGCCAAAGCACCGAACTGAATGGTGGTGTTCAGACGCCACTCCATCATCTGTACACAAGGAGCTTTAATGAGAACATTACCAGAATGTGAAAATGGACATAAGGCTCTTATTTAAAAGAAAAAGAAAGATACCACAGGACCGTTTGAGTTAATTAAAGAATTTTGTTCTCCTCTGGGGAAAGCCATATATGATTTGCTCTGTAGGAATATCTACGACTTTCCCGTGCCTCCATGTTCTTGCTGTGTGCTACTCATAGGTGAAGACATAATATGATGATAAACAACAATACAATAAAGCAAAGATGTCCCATAATGAACTTACATTCACTAACTATTCTAACCATCAAAGCAGCAAGCAAATTCCTGCTTCAAAGGATAAAGGAAACAATTACAGATGAATTTGGATTCTGTGTTTCCTCATGTGCGAAGTATTAATACAAAGCCGTACTGTCTAGCAGTGAGATAGTCAGTTGAACGCAGGCCTCATCACCATTCATAAAGTTGCGCCATTCTGGTAGGTTTGAGCTTGGTGGAATATGATTAGAGCTGGTAATAATGAGTCACGGACCCATACTTAGTCATGAAATAATGGAGCTAGCAGAGACTTGCAGACCAGAAACGATTCTGTCTGTCTCTCCATTAGCTTTATGCAACCATCTAAGGATATGTTTTTCAAAGCAGATTTCATCAAGTGCAAGCCAAGTGACACACTCAGAAGAACATGGGGAGGAGATTGTAGGAAACGTGTTGAAACTGTTGTTCAGTAACCTTCAGTTAAGAAAAGGGTTGGATTTGGTTTAACCTAGTATTTCTCAAACATATTTCTCAGAAATATTCAACATTATTCTTGGTTTTAAGAGAATGCTCTGTTTTGTTTATGTATAGAGAAACTGGTTATTCCTTGGCTCTTGATATTGAAGGGCAGTGGTAGTGCTTGTTACTTGAGTCCTAAAATTATCTACAAATAGCAAATAAGTTTGACAACAGAAACTTTTATACTCCTTCAAACAGCTATACAGAAACATACTTTGATGTTAATCCAATTATTGCAATTGCTAGATCTCTGTGGAAACTGTTGAACAGTTTTTCAGAGAGCTATGCTATTCTCCCAGAAATACTCAACATTATTCTTAGTTTCAAGAGAATGCTCTCTTTTGTAAAATTTGTTTATTTATTAAGAAACTGGTTATTCCTTGGCTCTTGCTATTGAAGGACGTGCTTATTAGTCAGATCCTAATAGTATCTACAAATAGCAAAACCTGAAACTAATCTTCCTAGGAAGAAGCATTAATAGAGTTCTGGCTTTGTGTCTCTGTCTCTCTCTGTCTCTGTCTCTCTGTCTGTCTCACTCTACCTGTCTCTGTCTCTCTCTCTCTGTCTATCTATCTATCTATCTATCTATCTATCTATCTATCTATCTATCATCTATCTACCTATCTCTCTGGTTATTTTATTGCAATTATAGAAAAAAATCTCACTGCTCTTGCCTGGCCTGATGTCTTTCCTGCTCTATTTCTGCTCCTACAGTTAATGCAGACTATAGCCATCTATGGCTTGGTGCACATCTTGCCTTGTAGACTTACTCTCTTTATAATTGGGTCCTCAGTTAAGATTTGTGGAATTGAGTTGAGAACCCTGTATCATTAGTGGAGGTATGAAAGTAAGCAAAGCAGTAAAACCATCTCACTTGGCTAAGTACATAAGTTACATCCTCTGATATATGAAATGATGACTGTTACACACAATGCTGGGTGTGGTGGTGCGTGCCTATTGTCTTAGTTGCTCTCAGTGCTGAGACACAACACCTGACACCCACAACTTACAGGCAAAGAGGTGAGTTGGCACCTGCTTTGTAGAGGTTTCAGTCCACAGTTGGCTGGCTTCGGAGCAGGGTGGCAAGGCAGAGGAGAATAGTTCATGATGTGGGAGGGGGAAGCTAGCAGAGAAATCAAGGAGGAAGATAGAGTCTTCCAGACTGCCCTCTGAGGGAGTCTCATCTTCAGACCAAGCTTCACTTTCCCAATCACATTTAGCTGTAAAATTATCAGTAGCTTATACCATTGATGAACATTATGCCCCCATATCCATGTCACCTCCAAGAAGCGAGTTCATGAGAACTTCCAGAGGACATCAGAGCATACACATCACACCTTTAATCTCAGCATTCTGGAGGCTGAATCAGGAAGATCTCCATGAGTTACATGCCAGCTTTGGTTATGCAGTAAGTTCAAGGCCAGGTTGAACTCCATAGTGAGACTCTGCCTCAAAAACAGGAAACCAGCAAAGCAAATAAATAAATAAATAAAACAGAAGAGAGTAATGGAGGTGATTCTGTTCCTGAAATCCTACTCAGGTATTTTGACCTATTCTTAATTTTGTTCTAGAAATTTGGAAACCGGAAGTGAACAGGAAAATAATTAATTGGCACCTTGGCATCCCAGCACCTGTTACCCTCATAATACCCTTTCTACTGTTGAAGATGACTGTGAGGTCACCCATCCCCAGTTCTCTAGACCAAGCACTAGCAACTTTGTTTTCCTTTTCTTCCTCATAGGTCCATTTGCCAACACTAATTAGTTTTGTCGCTCTTCCCTGGTTCACTTCCAACTTTCCAAATCACTTAAAAGATACAAAATCCCAAGTGGGACATCTTCTGAGTCCTGGCTTAGCCTGAGCTTCTCGGTGACTTGCTGGCCACTGCAGCATTTTGTGCTTCCTGGTAGATGCAGGCGTAGCCCCAGTTAGGTCAGCCTTGATAGTGACAGAGTGAGGCCCGTGACCCCAGCAGTGGCCTGCATTTTAGTTGCAATCCAGCTCTGTGTGGATGTTCAACAGAAGGGTGGCACCAGCTAAGCGTTTGGGTTTTTTTTGCCAAGTATTAATATTTCTTACCTTTTTCTAAGTGTCTCATATCATGTCCTATTCCTCTTAGATTCTATTGTTTTTCTTTGTCAATGTATCTCAACAATATTTTTTAACTTTTCTTGTGCTCTAAGCTAGGATGACTCCTTATTTTAAAAAATCCCAGAATATTTGAACACATTTTCAAATTTACAAATGTCCATTATAGTTTTGGATTTGTTATTCAATTCCTATATATTACATAACTCTGCTAACATACACTTAACATTAAGATCTTTACACATATAAAGTAAAGGATACTTACTTACCTTATAGCATTTTGCAGTTTGCATATTGCTGCTGCAGTGTATTTTCCTTTACTCATTCACTGAACAAACATTTATTGATAGTATGTCAAAACTCATGCTGGGCACAAATGGGATAAAGCATAATCAGACATCGCCATCAGCCTCAAGAGGTTTGCAGTCTAGCAAGGTGATAAGAACAAGCAATGCTAAATATGTACCATGTACCGAGTGTCTGAACTAAGAGGCGATGTTGGGCAGATGGGGTGAAGGGGAGTTTGCAAGAAAAGGAGAAGGTGGATGAAACTCACAAATAAGGTAAAATCATGGGCTGTGGAGAGGGGGTAGGAGGAAATAGAGCTTAAAACAAAAAGTGGGCACAGGGACCAGCGAGATGGCTCAGCAGTCTAAAACACTATTTAGGCAAGCTTAGGCAAGTACAGGAACTGTGGTTCAATCCCCAGCACCACATCCTGCACCAGCCCTGCCTCCAGGGTGGGCTGAGCTGGCCACAAAAAAAAAAAATGTGAAGAGCAAAGATTTTACAACATTTTGTGTGAAGGATTAAAACAACATATTCAGTAGGTATAGTCGTGATTGTAATCACTTAGTTTTGCAGCTAACATGTTCTGGGAAGCAGAAGACAGAAAAATAAATGGCAAAAGAAATTGTCCAGCCTCTTCACTGTTAAAGCAGTTTTCTTCTTACCTAAAATGTATGGTATAAAAAGTAAATCAGAGCCTGCGAAAAGATTTGCAATTTTAGTGTCTAGTTTTTTTCCAAACTTTATTTTTATTGTGAGAATTAAAACATGTTTATTGTAAGAAATTTATAAAATACAAACGACAGCAAATAAAAATCATTAGATTGAAACTTTAACAATTAGTTTACCTGTCATATATATATATATGCACATATATATACACTTTCATATCTATTTTGTAAAGTGATATTACTGTACTACATATCTACTATAGCATACCTACTGTTTTCCTTGAATGAAAGCTATTGTGAATTTTTCTCCATGTAAATAAATATGCTACAACAATATACATTTTTTGGTTTTGACATTTATTTTTATTTTTTAAATAGAAAAAATAAAAACAATATAGAATTTCAGTAAACAAATTGATAGAAATTCAACAATTGTTATATTGCATGTTGTTGTCTTCAAATTAGTTTTCAGATTACCAGACATAATATGAATTCAAAAATTGTCAAAAATACAAAAAAATTTAAAATGAAAGAGAAAATAATGTAAGTATTAACTGCTCCTTTCAATAGATCTGCTGAAATCAGCAGCACAATTAGCCAAGCTATCCTATGTATATATAAACATATATTTCTTTCTCCCTTCTTTCTTTCCTCTTTTTCCTCTCCCAGCTGTTTCTTCCCTTTCAATAATTTCTTTCTCTTTCACATTATTTATTGCACCTTTCACATTTTATTTACTCTTTTATGTTCTTACAATAGTGAGACAATATGATGTTTGCACATGTGGGTCTGAATTATTTCACTTAGGAGTATAATTTCTGGATGCATCCATTCATCTATAAATGCCTTGAGAGTTTACCATTTTTGTAGCTGAGTAATACTCCATTGTATAAAAATGCCACATTTCTAGCATGAGCACCGGGAGTGTCCACATGGCTCCCTTAGGTGGGAACCAAAAAAAGCCTGTGCTATTCATTACCTGCTTTCTACAAGACTAAGAATGTGAATGCTTTTCAGTCCTAAAAATATGCCCCCTTCTTCATTCAGAACCAAGGTTTGCTGATCCCCAATCAGCACCCTCAAACCAATTACCCTGCATTCACTAAATTCCATTTGATATCTCTCTGCTGTCACTCCTCCTCACCTCAATATATACATTTTGTCTATTTCTCAGGCAATCCACAGTAATTTAAGCATATATATTGAGACATTATGAAACATTACAAATTCAGGACAATGCAGATATTAATATAACGAATTATTCCCTAGCATCTGCAAGAGATTTTTTTCTGAGAGTCCCACCCAACAAGCAGAGCAGTTTCTCTGTTATAAACCATGCTGTGATGAACATCACTGAATATAGTTATCATCTTTGCACCTAACAGGGGATGGAATTGATTACAATATAGGTGCACTTTTAAATGGAATGGACATTATTAATCTCCAAAACCACCATACTAGCCTATAGTGTCCTAAAAGTGCATGAAAGCATCCCACTTCCTAGTTCTCCTCTGTCATGTAACAGTGATTAATTAAACTCAGAGCCTAATTCATGAGAAATTGTGAAACTGAATTTTGCTTTCCTCAACCTCCAGCTATTTCTAAAAAAAAATAGCTATATTTCTCTTTCTCTAATGCAGATAAGGACAAAAGACCACATATTTGATCTATTCCTGTATTACAAAAAGGCTGTTATAATAGTCTTTAGTAAACATTTTAATTTTTTAGGTTAACAGTCAAAGAAAACTGCTAATTCTTTTTCCCTGTTAAGAGCCAGTCCAAAAAGTTCTCACACATATGCCAGTAGTAGAATCAAGGTGGAAGACTTGAGATACACACTTCAGAGAAAGACTTTTTATTTAGAAAGAAACAATTGCTTTCTTACAGACACATTAAAAACAGAATGCGATGACTGTAGAAAAAAGTCCTTTATTCTGATCCCCACCAAAGTGCTATAATCAAGGAGACAATAGAGCTATTAAATACAATAAATGTGAAGAACAGGACCTGATTATGTGGTTAGAGCTATAGAATTATCAAAAGTGAGAATCTGGAGCACCCTTCAAACCTGAAATAAATTCTGATTGCAAGTGACAATGCTCAACAATAAAACATATTAGGGCTGAGGAGATAGCTCAGTGGAATAAGTGCTTGCCTGGCAAGCTCAAGGTCCTGAGTTCAATCCTTGGTACCATCAAGAAACAAAATAGAACAATAAAACAATATGTAAATAAAATATGGTCAATGTTATGGTGACATTAGACATGCTATAAAATTGTGTTTTTCAGAGTTACTATAAATGCAAGCCCATCGTGCAATGTTGTAATTTTTTAAAGGAATTAAAAAGAAAAATAGTAAATTACACATAATATGCAGCATATGCATAATCATATTTAAATTTACAGTTAAATAGTGTGAGATATGTAGACAAAATCCATTTTTTATTGTACTTATATATGCATAATTAATAACACTTAAACTTATGTCTTAGAAAAAGATGAAAATTTTAGGAAAACAAACTAAATATTAATGGTTATCTGAATAATGGAATTAAAATTATTTTTTCTTTAATTTTCTCAAAATTTTTATAAACATGTATGTATATATATATATATATATATATATATATAATTTTAAATGTGGAGGGCAGTGTGGATGTGTTTCAAAGAAGAAAATGAAGCTTTGGAGATAAGTTGAGTGTTTCAATGGAATTTTGTAGCAAACCCAATTTTGCATCACTCTGATAATTTGAGAGCAAGCCATCTCAAGGGAAATCTGTAGCCTGTGGTCTGAAGTCATGAAGCAAAAAGAAAAAAAACAAACTTTTGGTCCAGTTAAATAAAAGAACACAAGTGGATCTCTGTGGTGAGTTTCTATGGAGAAAGACCTATGTATGTGAAAAGAACTAGTTTCAAGATTGAAATGGCGATCTCACTGAATTAGGTTGAAAGGTTACCAGGGTGATCATCTGAGCACAACTAGATGACTAAGATTTTTAAAATGAAAGGAGAGAGATTCAGGTAAGAGTCATTGATCCAGTGACCACAGGCAGACACAAAACCAATTTCAGGGTAAAGATAATAAGAACACCAAGGGAAATACTTGTTTTGTGAAACATACCCGAATTTGCTTGTGACCAATAATAGATAGCTTCTGTTTTTTCCATATAACAATATTTCTGATTGTTTTAACTGTCTATTTATAATTCTCGTTGGCAAATAACTTTTTATACTTCTCAATAGGTTTTTCAATTTCAATTTACTCTCATCAGTTTTGAATGGTTGTTGAGGCCATCACTTCTGCACAGTTAGCAGTTCTCCTTCTTCCCTCTCTCATTTCAACTGACTTCTTTCATGTTCCAATAAGGAAACTGAGGGAGGGAAGGATGGAGGGAGGTGAGGGAGTGAGGGAGGGAGAAACGGGAAGGAGGGAGAGAGGAAGGGGAGGGAGGGAAGAGAAGGAGGGATAAAAAGAGAGAGAGGGAGGGAGAGAGGGAGAGAGAGAGATCTGCTCAGATTGTAGCTAATGAGTGCTAAATCTCAATGTGCAAAAAAATCTCTTTTGGGGGGGCGGGTAACCAGCGGTTGAACTCAGGACCTTGTGCTTACTAGGCAGGTGCTTATTCTACTGAGCCATCTCCCTGACCCTCTATCTACTCTTACAAACAAAACAGAGTAAAGTAGGAACAGTGGCAAATATCCCAAAGAGTTGATGGTGGTTATCTTTTTCCATTCATTTTGCTTGCTAAATCCCAGGCAAACAATGGCAAGCAGATACTGCATGTTTAAACTGATATGACTTCAGAGGATGGATAACTCTCTGAAAGCTTCTCTAACTTGAGGACACTCCTCTGGCCATTGGGTCTACTCTGTAACTGACTGAAAAAAAATTTAGTTTGGGTAGCAGGTGAGTTAGATGATATAAAAAATAGACATCACTTAAAATCCAATTGCTTTTAGGATGACTTCTTTAACACTAGAGCTCACTATAAAACTGTTGATTATTGTACGTCATTATAGAAGGCCAACTTTTATGTGAAAGATCTATTTTGTTGATTAAATGAAATTCTTTCTCATGTCATTGGGTCACATATAACATAAGTCCAGTCAATTATTTTAGGAGTAGTTGAAGGTTTCTCTTTTCACAGTAATAGTTTTTTTGGCAATCAATAGAGATTTGAAGAACCGTTTTTCTTAATAATGACTTAGATCATTTTTTTAGAAATTTTTTCCCTCCAAGATAGATAGAGCTGGGTCATGGGAAAGGGTGGTTAAACATGCTTTATTGTAATTTTTCCAAAAAGATCAATGGATTTGCATTCTGATAGTGTAAAACATTAGTTTTTAAAATAACTTACAATGACTAAAGCTAATTTCACAAATTTCAAGCACAAATATTGATATTAAAAATTAGCCATTCTTTTTTGAGGAAATTTTATCTTTTTATGTTACTAGATCAATAAGATAAGTGTAAACTATACAATGGTCAATCATCTAGACAGATAAAACACTAAATACTGCACACTTGATGATTTAGTTATAGGTCTTATTGTTATACAATAATATCCTGTGAAACAACCTTTTTAATAACTTCACAAGTAAACTGCTTTCTGTTAGCTATCATTTGTGTTACATTAAAAAACCTTGTCTACTAAAACAAATGTTTGTATTCATAGATGGTTCTTTGCTTCTAGTTTATGTTCAAATTAAAATTAACAATCAGGAGGTATGCTGACCTATTTCTTAGTTCATATATATAATTTATACAGAGTGCCATTTTCTCCAGAGAGGCATAAAGGATTGGCATTGAATGGCCTAACTAGCAACCCCTTGTTGATATACACAATACTTAAATTGGCAATTTGGTTAAGTATCCATGCCCATCTTGTTTGAGTTGAGTGTCATTACTCGTCCTGTGACCCAGTGAACCCTGCTGACCCACACTGTCCCTCTCCTTCTCATTCACCAAACAAGATATTTGAGGTTTTGCTTAATTTTCATGCCTTGTACCTAAAGACTGTGGCAAGAAAGGACAAAATTTAGGTCAAGATTGCTAGGTACTCTCACGACCTAGAACGGGTGTGGGCAAACTAGAATAATGGGCCACTTTCTGTGCATGGACCCAATCAAAGACCCAATCAGCCACTGAGGACAGGAGCAGGCCATGGCCATTTCATACCACATCTACCCATGTGATGAGGAGAGATGAATGCTCCACATCCCATGGAGCTAAAGGTCTGGGAGAGCCTTGTGCTGTTCTGATCTCTGATGGACTTACAGTCATCAGACACATACGTTGGAGAAACACTAACTAGGTGAACTCAGCAACTATTCTGAAACAGATCCATTCCAGACAATGCTCTTGTGGGGATCAAGGGGGGAAATCTGGAAGCACAAAGTGTGCATGGGAACAACTCTGTGCAGATGCCTTTACCCCTCCTAAGAGTGTGCCCTCAGTGAGTAGGTTCACTGTCTATGTATTTAATGTTGTGTAGATATACATAAATATAGAAAATTCATTAGGCCTTATAGTACTGTTTTTGCAAAAGAATAGACATATATGTTTTCCACATAGCCCACATCTTATTGAGATTCATTTCTTGGGATCTTGTTTACTAGGACAAACTTTAGGGTGGAGTGGTTGGATCATTTAACACCATCCCATTCCTGAGTCTGAAAACTGATCCCTTCATCTCAAAGGATGGCAAACAGGTGACAATTTTCCAAATAAATGTACTATAATTCCATTAAATGTTCCAATAATTGACTCTAATAATTCTGGATCAAGCAATGTCACCATTATCTTCACGTATATAACTTAGCTCCTTTTCTGAATTGAGGACTGTTGTTGGTATTATGTGCAAGGACCAACTTGGCGCTAATGCCAATAACACATATATTGAGAAGTTTAGAGGTGGAATTCATAGAATGACACAGGTGTCACCTAACCTCCTGCCAGTACTTCAGCTGATAGTGAAGAGCATCCTAACAAAAGAAATTTCTATTCCTACGTCCCTAGAAACATACTTCTATCTGAAGCCAGTGTTGTGTATGGAAATAGGAAATTCTAGCAGTCAACATCAATTTCCAACCAAGTCTTCAAGCAAGTGATGATAAGGCACCTTAGCACTGTTGCTCTGGAAAGCCTAAGCAATCAGAATATCACAGATAGGGTAAAGGAGCTCTGCTTTTTATATATTCTTGTGTCTACATACTGTACCACTCTGAGTAGTCCGTGCAAAACTTTAGTAAGTTAATTTAATGTAATAGAGCTTAGTATAATAGATTTCTTTCTAAATAGTCTTCAAACTTGAGGGATTTTGCCCAGGTGAACTTCAGTACAACTGACCAGGACATTTCAGTTTAGATAGAACATAAATGCCTGGTCACATCAATGCCTAACAGATATACTACCTAGAGTCCTCCCCAGATTTCACAGTATCCATATTATCTTAGAAAAGTGTCAGCATATCCCAGCAGAACCATTAACAGTAGCTCCTTATTCTAGACATGTCATGGATTCCTGTCCAACCTCTGATCTATTGCTCTGCTCTTTGTCTCTATGGGTCCATTTTCTACTTTGGTATCTGTAACCCTTATCATTTGGCAACTTTCCTTTTGGAATTTTGGGCTTTAGGTTCATTCTCATTGTAAAAAATCGAAGGAGAGAAACCAAAAGTGAAAATAATTCCACTTTTCCTTAGAAATAATTATATAAGAATTTTAAGATATATTCTTCTAGACTTAGTAAACCTGCACATATACATTATGCATATAAATTCACTCACCCATGTATCATACGTATACATGGGAGATCACAAATGAAAGGCCATGTATCAAGGTGATTGGCATATGCTAAACATTCAGAAAGCATGATCTACTACTTTATTTCTGTTTGTAACTTGGTAGCACCATTCAATCACACGAAGGGAATATGCTCCATATTGGTAAATAGTTCTTTCTGTCATAATTTTTAATGGATACAAATGATATAAATAATTTAATATTGCCTCGTTAAGATAAATTTGGACTTTTGTTGGTGAATGGATGCAACTAGAGACCATACTTTTAAGTGAAATAAGTCAGACTCGCATGTGCAAACATCATATTGTCTCCTCAGTGTGAGACTCTGAAAGAGAGAATGGAATCTGAAGGGTAAAATAGATGCTGGCAAAAGGAAACAAACTTATTCAAAAGGAAAGACTCACTGAGTTGAGGAGGACAGGAAAGAGAGTGGGGGAAAGAAGTTTATCTATGTATGTAAGCAGGATGGCTTGGACAACTGTACCGTGCATTTCTGCTGACCTTTGGAAAGGAGCAGATAATAATTTGTTTTGTCTCCTTTTTCCTATTTCTCTTCTTGATTGCTAATATATATTTCTTTGGGTATTTTTTGTTTCTTCTTCCAATACTGCATGAATATATTGGATAATATGAACAACTGGTTGGAAGACAATACTACGCATTACAATAAATACTGTGAAATTCATTGAAATTCTGTATCACTCGTAATTTCATGTTTTAATACTACTTTGTACTCTCTTTAAAGAATGAAAACAATTTTTAAAATACCTTCTTGTTAGACATAGTTTGTTTATACCACTTTACTGATTTAAACTTGACTACAACTAATGTTATTCTAGTTCCATTGTTGCATTCTAGGGTGAATTCCTGACAATGAAACTGCTGCTTCAAATTGTGCTCAGCTAAGACCTTGATATAAAAGTTATAAAATTTCTTACAGACAATGATCTCATGCCAGTCTGGTGCACCCATTAGTACCATATCCACAATGTCAGCTCATTTATTTATTCTGTAATGTCAGGATTATGAGAGATGTCACTGATATTTTTGGGGCCCAAATACACAGTGATCTTATCCTTTTCAGTATACCTTTTGAAAGAAGAGACTACAGACAGTAAGAAACTTTTTCTATGGCAAATGATAAAGTTCAGATACCATCACAAGGAAAAACAAGGTACTGTTGGATGTGTATCATACATATATGTCACCATGTAACAAATTGCTCAAATCATAATAGTGTAAAACAAGAAGTATTTTGATCTTAACATTACTCTCTAATATATTAGAGTGCTGTCTATTTGTTTGTCTTTTTGAAACCAATTATCTTTATATAGTTCAGGCTGTCCTTGAGCTCGCTCTGCAGCCCAGGCTGGTCTCAAACTTGCAATATTACTTCTGCCTCAGTCTCTTGAGTCCTGAGATTACAGGCCTTCACCACCATGCTCAGCTATCTTATAGTATAACATGGCAAGCCTTGTGGAGATAATGAAGCCTTATTTTGATTGAGATTTAAATATAGATGAAAGAGAAAAATGTCCAAAATGATTCTCAGATTTTGTCTTTAATTGATTATAGGAATTATAAGTTTTATATGGCCACTTTATTGTTGTTATTAATATAGTAGATACATTACATACTTGTTGATACTCATTAGATTGACAGAAATTATTTTCTGTTTGGTTTTTAAATTTATATTACTTTTCATGCAGATCAGGACAGAGTTTTTGGTTTAATAACTTTATGCCTTCAGTAAAAGAAATTAGGGGCTGGAGAGATAGCTCAGTGGAATAAATGCTTGCCTGACAAGCACAAGGTCCTGAGTTTGAAACCTGGTACCACCACAAAAAAATTAAAATAATCTGGCTGTATAGAGGACAATATAGATACTTTGGGGCCAGGGAGATGGCTCAGTAGAATAAGCACTTGTCTGGCAAGCACAAGGGCCTGAGTTCAATCCACAGTTCCAAAAAAAAAAAAAGAAAAATTATAATACTATTTTTCCAAATGCTAAATTTATATTAGAAACTTGTTTATAAATACCTTGTTACCAATTTAGCCATTATGAATTTTAACACACATGAATACTTACAAAAGTTGGAGATTATGAATACATATGGTATATAATATGTGTATGTTTATAAAAGTTTAGATCATAGTAGAATATTTACTAAACAAGTACACATTTTTCTACAGAGAACTGGGTAGCTGACAGGGAAAGATCTACTTTCCTTGTATGTACATCCTTTAAATTGACAGCCATGAACAGATACTATGAGCTGAAGAAATTCCATGTTATCCATGATGGGTATATATGATGATATTGTGTAAATAAATATATGACAAATTTCCCCATTCCTGTAATCTAATGGTATTTTGCTCAGTGGGGGAGAAAAGTATATCCAAAGACTTCCAAGAAAAATATTTTAGAACATACTATCTCAAAACATGGACTGCATTATTAGCAGAACTAAAAAATGTAAAAGTTATTTTTTGGTGGATACTAATTGGTAACCTGAGACTATTAAGAGCAATAATGTTCTGCTATGCAAGTGTTTGTTGTCCTGTTTGTGTATGGAATGTACCCATGTATCAATTACTTAGCACTTGTTATTGAGCTTCTGCATTGTCTAGACTCTGATGAACAGCCTAGCTCTTCTGCCACCTGCCACTTAATCATTTTTCCAATTTATTAACAGGTCCAGTGGGCATGGTCATGAAGAGGAGGCAAAACTCAAATAAATTTATTTGTTATTATTAATTGCATGTACAAAAAAGGCTTTATAAAAAAATGTTGAGTGTTGTAATCAAAATGAATTGTCTTAATAATTTTAATTTATTATTTCCTTTCCATTCCTCTTCTTTCATATAAATGCCCCTAATTGCTCCCAAGCACTGGATTTTCTTTCCTTGGTTACCCTCCAAAAGTATTACTGGCATAATGGACTACCTCTGTGCTTACTTGCTACTTCAGCTTTCTAACCTTAATCCTGAAATACGGGCAATTAAAAACATGAAGAAACAAAGTAGTGTGTGTTGAACTGCAGTTTAGGATACAGGACAGTAGCCCAATAAAAATAACAACATCAAGCTTCATAACGCATAAAAACCAAAAAATAAACTGTTGTATGCATGATCTAAGAGTAAACACAGAAAGACCAAATTGAAGATGACTGCTCATAATCAAAGAATAGCAAATAGCAAAGACAGTTTATTAAATGTAGTTGTTATAAGTACTGGAAAGAGTAAGAGGTAATACTCAAAGATATGAATGCATACAACAAATGCTTGAAATGGCACGATGTAGTTGCTCCAAATTTGTTCATCCTATTTTGATAATTGTTTGCAAGTTATCTATCTTGGGGAATCTGTTCCTTCTCCTATCTCACTGTTTAACAATATTTATAGGGGAAAAATGAAACTCACAGCAGAGGTGACATGCAACTGGAGCAAGCTATTCCCATACGATGTCCCACAGAACAGAGCAACTGGAGCACTACGTGTTCCTGGCGCCAGGAGTTGGCTCCCAGTGACATTATGGCAGAAGTTAGATCACAGCCAGTGACACTGACTTTAGAAAAGTGATGGTTAGGTCCAGCAAGATAGCTCAGCAGTCTAAAGCAGTTGCTTATGCAAGCTTAGGCAGGTGCAGGGACCACGGTTTGATCCCTGGCACCGCACGCGGCACCAGCCCCGCCCCCAGGGTGGGCTAAGCCAGCCACAAGAAAATAAAAAAATTTACAAAGAAAAAATAAAAAAAGAAAATTGATGGTCGCTATGAAGAAACAGAATTTTTCTTCTGGACTAGGAATTTAAAGTCTGGGGGAAGTTTTTGCCATCTTGTTCCTGTAAGACTGATGATGAAGCGAACAAGGATGAGCAGCTGCATCCAGCCAGGAGACTTGAAAGGAATTTGAAGACTTCACTGGAGCTCTTGCCTCAGCCATCCCCATCTAAGCCTATCCTTATTTCTAGGCTGTTTAGCTACATCAAGCAATCGTGCATGCCCCCAGCCCCACATACACACACCCGTTCCACCTATTTGGGCTGAGGTTTTGTTGTACACAGAAGAGTAGTAATCCATAGGTTTTGCTCACAAAAGTTGGTCTCTCTTTTGTCTGACAAACTAGTAGACAGAGGAAGGACATATTATGAGAAAATTTGCCAATTATTGTCTATGAAAACCTAGCCTAACTCTGATAGAACCATAAGAAACAACCTCTTCTATTTAGAAATCAATGTTATTTTTAAAAATTTTTTAAAATTAGCAGACCCTAATTATTTCTTTAAGATGTATAAGAAAATAGCTGGCAGTGACTTATCTAAAATTTAATAATGAGAAAAATTCAGACTTATGAAATAATATAAATTTGAATTTAAAAGCTGAGCAAAGTACAGGGTGATGCAAAGAGAGGTGGTAATAAAATTGAAAGAAAAATTATGACAAATACCAAAACTATTCCCATTCCTCCTATGATTAAAATCTCTCTGGACCCATAGCATAACTGTTACCAAAACATGGCACATTTCACTGTGACATTGAAACTTGCAGAACAGAAACACTCTTTCTATCACATTTTGAAATCATGAGCTTAAACTTGAACTCTTGGGAAAAATTGAAAAAGATCAAACCCTCTGAGTCACTGATCTGATAGCTCAGTGCTATGACTCAATGTCAGCAAACAATGACCTTGTCAGAAAAATGGGGCAGTGACATCAGTTTGGAATGGATCACTTAGTATAGCTCAGGGTGGCAGGCTTTGGGCTCTTCCCTGGGCACTAAGACTTGTCTTACACAAGATGTCTAATTGTAATAATATTATAAAGCAACCAATGCAATTAAGGCCCAGTGGATGACTGGAAGCAAAGATAAACTAATAAGACTGTGAACCAGCTTAGGAGATCCCAAAGCCGTATGATGACATCATAGCATTTTAGAAGACACAGCTGGCTTTCAGAGACATTTTTGCAGCTGAAAACAGGTAGCATCTGGTGTTGTACTTATCATTCTTTGCTGATGTAGTTGTCACCTTAAATTTCTTTTTATCTTACAGATGTGCCAAGTTTAAAAACTATATTAGGAAAATTTGATAGAGCCTGCCATCTATAAGTAATTTCAAATGAAAAAACATACAAAAGTCAGTTGCTATTTTATAAACAAACTGTTTACAAGGCTAGCCAGAGCCATGAGCCCTTGAATTAGCTAGTTTTATACTCTTGAAGCACCATTAAGCTAAAGAATAATTGTTTCTTATCAAGTGTGTAACTATCAATCATTCATTTTTGTGTGTTTTTGGTGTAAAAAAACATGATTTAGGAGTTCTGGCACACAATAAGGTTTGTTTAGTTCAAATCCCAATTTTGACACTTATAAGTCATACAACTTTAAGCAAATTGTTTCATTTCTCAAGTTCCAGTTTACTTAGCCATAAAATAGAAATCAGAGAAAATACAATAAATTGATTTAGGGCTAGGAAGATCATTTGTTGGTCTAAGCACCTGGCTGGCAAGCACAAGGATCTGAGTTCAATCCCTGGCACTGCACGCTGTGCAGGCTGTGGAACCCTAGGTGCACTGTGGTGGCCACCTAAACCCAGGTATGGTGGCACATGCCTGTAATCCCAGTGCTGCGGAGGCTAAGAGAGGAGGATTCCTATGAGTCTGAACTGTGTATCAAGACCCTGTATCAAATAAATAAATTTTAAAAATAAATAATATAATATTTATAAGGTATTGTCCACCATGACTAACATATAAGCACCAAGTCATTGCTGTTTATTATTATTCACTCACTTAACAAATATTTATTGAAGGTTGTTTGTTCAGTGGCCCCTGTACTAACCCCTGAGAATATCTGACCAAGAAAACACAAATAGTATTAACTATTTACATTATTATTTAAATTAACTTCTGTGCAGTGATATTCTTTGACATTTTAATTGTTTGACACTAATCTAGTAGTTTCTGATTCTTAAATAATTAGATCCCTGGGAAATGATTTTCTTAGTGCTAGAGATAAAGAAGGATTTATCAAGAGCAACAAGAGATAAAGGCTAATGGTAAACTTAGTAATTCCTTTATTGCAAAAAAGCCTATTCTCAGGTTACATGACTGCATATTAACATCAGAAAATCAGACCTAGAAGTTGGTAATGATGTGAAAAGAGTCATGGCAATGTTATCTAGCCCATGTTCCTAGTGAAACAGACTAACTCTGTTAGCCATTGACCGGTCCTCTGACTGCACTGCACTTTTCTTTATCATCTCTGTTTGTCTCACCCTTGCTATGGCTGGTGGCAGTGTTTCCTCTACCATAGTCCCTGCCACCCTGCCATTTCCCCATTATACCACCTTCAGATGTTATTCCCTCTATGGCTTCTGTTGCTGCTTCCAGATCAAAGTCTCTGATTTCTAGTACCTTCAGTCTAAAAGGATAAGGGGTATGTAAGTAAATGTGAGCATATTTAAGCCTAGCTGAAGTAAGTCTTGATAAAAACATAAGAAACATATTATGAAGAATGAAAACTGATTTTCAAATATTGTTATTTGAGCTGGCTCTTCGAGAAGAAGAGTATCAGAGATGCAGAGTAAAAGGAAGATCCTCTCAGCCTATAATAATGGCCTAAGTGACTAAAAGGATCATAACTCTGTTCTTCTTTTAATTGTACAAAAACCCAAAAGCGATGGAGGCTGTGAACAGGATGACACTGTTTCGATGTATATGTATCTGAACGAAGCAATGTTTTACAGTGCCAGAGAAGCTGAAAATATAGCTCTTTTTGTTTGGTTTTACTTATATCTATGAGTCACTTGCCTAACAACGCGAGTGGTAAATGTTACTGAAAATCATGTCAGAAAGTGTGTGGGGGGAGAATTCTGTGTATACATTCACACATATTTACATAAAATGTAAACAATCACTTAGAAATGGGAACCAATGAAAATTCTAATACCACTGCATTTTTATAAAGCGATAATATGTGTATTATGATAAATGTGTTGGTTCTACTTTCTACTCTTATTATAAACTGTGCTAATTGTTTTTTGTATGCCAGAAGTATTGTATTTTCATCAGAACTAACCTAGGCTAGTTGGAAAAGCATTTACATCATATTAAACATTAATTAACAACTTCTTGAGACTTCATTGATATCACTACATTTCCTACCTAAACCTTATAGTCATCATGCCTTTGATCCAAAAGATATACAGAAATAAAGCATGATGAAATAAGACAGTGCAGGCTCATGGTACTTAGACATGGCAATGAGAAACCTTTAATGTCAGCATAACACTTCTTATCTCTCTTCACCAGAGTAGAACACAATAGCGCATGAGAAATGCATATGCCCAGGTTGTAACAAAGAGCCCATTACCATATTAGGCTTAGCTGTGCTCAGTTAACTCCAAAGGCTCAAAATACAAGCAAATGATCCACTGAATGCACTTTATCGCCAAATGTTGTCCAAATTAAAGAGATTATTTTAGCATATGCTTCATTAGTGTTTGACTTAACAGACAAACCACTATTTTCCCTGTGAGCATGTTTTCATCAAAATGGAGAAGGCAGCAGATGCTATTTGATAGTTTTCAAATCTATATTAAAAATTCTCGAATACATTCCAAGTTCCTTTAAAGGTGATAGTAGGAATGCTTATGCCCAAATTATATAGTTCAGTTCACTTCAGAGCTTTTCTGCTACTTTATGTCAATTCTTTTTCACAGATCATTCAAACAGGATTAAATTATACATGCTTTAAACATACAATGCATTGAAATAATGAGTCTGCCTGACTTCCTGGAAAGATTAATTAAGTGCAGCAGTTCTTTCATGGGTAGAAAAAGCTGTAAATTTGGTGCTTTGATGCAGAATTGAGCTACTCCCCCCGAAATGGGCTGGGAGAAATTGTTGATCACAGGTAGGATACCTTGAAATTAGAATATTTTGCGCATATTATGTCTTTGAAGAATTTTTCTTTGAAAAAAATCTGGCTAGCAAAAAATGGCCACTGTTTTGTCTTGCACAGTAACACAAAACCCCATTTTCAACCCACTCCTTGTGAATTTCCTAAGGACTCTTAGGAGTTTGACTTGATAACTTGCCAGTTTATTAACCGTATACTTGAAACATTGAAAGATCAAGGAACCTAGCAGGAAGTTAGCCTTCTCAAAGAATGAACAAAATCAAGGATATTTTATTCAAGAAATAGAACACTTGTAGCAAAGCTTTTCCATAATACTTTGAAATGTTGCTACAATAAGTTAAAACTGAAGCTTTTGTAAATTGTACCATATGAAACAAGACTCTAAAATCAACAAATGGTAGCAAGCACTAGTATTAAAGAAAAAGATTAGAAAAATTTTATTTAGAAAACTAAGAGCTGATTTTTTCCTGTACATTCAAAGAGGATTACTATTATTTCATTTTAAGATGCAAAAGATCTTTACAGAAATATTTTTATAGCATAGTATATGAATGGTTGGATTAAACCTGCACATAGGTAGAAGATGAGGATTACAGTGTAGGAATAGCTAATAAGTATGATGAAAAGTATCATGAAATGGTAACAAGACATATAAAGTGTGAACAGAATGCCCCAGTAACACCCAGGACTCCACTAACTCTATTGATTTTCTTTGTTTCATTGGTTCAAGTTTCTTAATTTGGAGACATATCCATTAATGCCCTGAAAAGTAAGAATTGATGTCTACCTGATCTATCTTACATTATTATGATAAGACTAAAGAGACACAACATATTCAATAACTCTTTGGAAGTAGTCAAGAAATATTAGACATCCATGTTTGATTTTGTGCAGTCACTATTGATTTATCTTTTAATTTTTTTTAATCTTTTATTCATTTTAATGATGAAAAAGATAAAATAGCAATGAAACAGTTTCAAAACAGGTTATTAGGACAGTTACAATAATTAATCCATTGCATATTATTGTTTCATTATAGTTATTCCCCCGAAATGGGGATGTGCGTTTTTTGTGGCTATCATGGTGAACATCAAAACTTCAATTGGAGGCCATTACCTTGAGGAAAAAAAATCCCAGAGACATTAGTGGAGCACTTATAAGAAATACTATACCATCAGCAGAATTTTTTTAAGACACAAGGGCTTAAATTGTGTTTTTAAAAAGGGGCCAGCTAACTAGCTCAGCAGATTAAAGCACCTACAACAGGCACAAGAACAGGGGGTTCAATCTGTGGGTCTGCTGTGCTGGCCCCAATCCAGGGGCATTTGAGATGGCGATTGAGACTGGGCATGGTGGTGTGCACCTGTAATCCCAGCTTTTGGGAGGCTATAAACAGGAGGATCACTACAAGTCTGATCTAATAGTGAGACCCTGAACACCCTGTAGATCCTTCCCTAAAAATTAAGAAAAATATATGTTTTAAAAAAGATCAATGACTAAGCCAAAAGTGACTCTCAGAGAGTATACTTGACACGAAAATGTTTTAGGAATACCTAAAATGATTTTTGCTTACATTGTCCTTTTATGAATATGTAAGTGTGATTTAAAATTTAAAAACCTATATAAGAACATGTTTCAAAGGGTCTTTCTTTACTTAAGTACAGAATTAGAATACTATATGAAAAGAAACGATTGGGCCATTGTTTAACTGATTGCAATCTTCTTTCTTAGGAGGTCATGAGTGGCTTGCTAATGTGTTAGGATCAATGAAATTCAGTAAATCAATGTAAAAAGTTACTGAGCACCTGGAAGAGTGTTACACTAGAATGTGAGTAAGGAAAAAGCCATGTTTGTTTCTTGTTTTTGTTTTGTTTTGGCAGAACAGAGGCTTGAACTCAGGCCCTTGCGCTTAGCCAGGGAAGTGCTTATTCCATTGAGCCATCTCCCCAGCCCCAGCCACGTATTATTATCAAAGATAAGATTGACACCTTTCATGGCTTTCTTTAAAGCTGGTCTTGATACCAAGGAAGAGATCAATGCAGTAACAACAGTCCCTCTTGGTACACACACCTAAATATTTCTAATATGTTTGTGCCTCATGGAAATCCTGTTTTAGAAAAACAAATTTTATTCCACAGAAGGAATCTTAATCTGCTTCTAATTACTAAAATCCAATCCTAACACTATTTGTTAGCACATTGAGAATTAATAAAACTTCCTGGAATATTAATAGCCCCACAAAATATGATATGATAATAAAAAATTATAAGTCTAACAGAGCTATCAGTGGTGACTATAAGAAAAAAAGAATGTTGGTAAATTCATCACCACCATCTTATTCAAGAAATATTTCATCTAAAGAAAAAAAAACTATCTTTAAATTGCCGAAATATGAACCTATACTTCTCTATAAGACCACTTGAACTGTTCTGTAAAAATGAATATGTTGAACTAAATTATCTGTCTCCTCCTGTAGCTGCTACCAAATAAGTACCAATGAAAGCCTGAAAGATTGTTTAAATGTATTTGATGTGAACAGACTTTGTTACAGAATATCCTCATGCTTAGTAGGCAATTAGTAAATAACTGGTGAAAGAATAAATATACTTAATGTATTGGAATATAAAAATGACAGGCATTAATTTGTAAGTAGTTTGTAAATAAGATTAATGATATTATAACATGACAGGTTTTAATTTATGAGGTGTAAAAGATAATGACTGTATTAAAGGCATTAGTTTATTGATCTATCACACCCACCTTACCCTTCTAATTTTCCCAGGCCTCTTCACAAACTCAGGAAAGCCAACTCTGTACTAAGTGGACTTTCCCTCACCTCTAGGGGGTATGACCAGTGAGACCAGAATGGAAGTTGGCTATAAAAAAGTAGTGTATTGGCTGACCAATCGTTCTATTTGGAGAACTGGTCAAATAGGGCTTAAGGCATGAACCAAGGCATATTACTGGTGGAGAACCAATATCAAAACTACAGTCTCCTCAGGACCGGTGGAATAACATTTCTGTAGATTTCATGAATTTTATATTTTAGAAATTGTTATTTTTAAGTTAATTTGCATAAATATATCTTCCTTACAACCAATCTCACCCCATCAAAAAAGAACTTCTTTTCTTCTATAAGCTCAACATATAGTATATTTACTATCAATTGTTAACTGACTTTCCCAGAGCTAGAGTACAATGAAATATACTTAATTCAAAATGTAGCCAAGTTTAATAATCCTTGTATGAGTTATTGTTCCTTTTATAATCCAAAATATATTCTGTGCTTCAGAATCCATAGATTCTGCTTTTTCTACCAGATACTTGACTTTGCTCTCTGTGGACTTTTACCCATCTTTTAGCCCCAGATACATTTTTTCTCATTAAGAGACAGATCTATATGCCAGCTCATAAGCAGGAATATGTGCCAGCTCCACTATAACCCACACCAGGTCCCACTTCTGTGTCTCTACCACGTAAGGAAAGTTCCTTTTTATAATAGAAAAATATAGGAGTGACCTGAGCTATTACTGACTATTCTTCAGAAGGGACTATACATTAAGTGATTTTGGAATATTATTAGTAGCTTAAACTAGAAAGTTAGGACATAAATTATAATAACAATTAAAAGGTACCAAAAGGACCCTAGAGAAAAATGAAAACCATGGCAAGAAAACTGAATTTTTTTTTTTTTTTTTTTTTTTTTTTTTTTTTTTTTTTTTTTTTTTTTTTTTTTTTTTTTTTTTTTTTTTTTTTTTTTTTTTTTTTTTTTTTTTTTTTTTTTTTTTTTTTTGTCTTTTTGAGACAGGGTCTCACTATGGAGTTCAGGCTGGCCTTAAGCTCACTTTGTAGCTCAGGACTCGAACTCACAACAATCCTCCTGCCTTAGCCTCCCCAGTGCTGGGATTACAGTCATGCACCACCACACCTGGCTGCGAAAACTGAATTCTTAATTCTTACTAATTTTATTACTTGTACCTGCATTTTCTCAAAGGGTTAGCATATTAATCAGCATGTAGTTAAATCTCAGAAATAAACATTTGACCGTTGTGCCAGATGCTGTGGAATGGCATGCTGAACAACATGCTACCCTCTTCTTATCACACTTTCCTAGTGGTAAGTGGGCAGGAATAGCACATGTATTTCTCAGGTTTGGATGACATGAGGTTTCTGCATAGCATCTGATTTCCATCAACCAGATGCACCGACATGACCCATGGAAAGTGGATACAAACGCGGTGCAGCAGAATCTGCAATACTGTTTGGCAGGTGAGGCAGTTCAAGCTTGGTTCTATGGAGGTGTAATGTGTTTAGCTGCTTCATCAATGGCTGTAAGTGACAGATGGTTGGGTGGTGCTTCCAGTTGAATCATCCAAGACTGGTTTCTGGGTCCCAGTAGTACTGTTTGTGATGTTAAAATAAGCCCTTTTCTGTTTAAACTACTGAGCATGAACTTTGTGTTTTGCAACAAAGAACCATGACCAGTGTAGTAATTGGTAATAGAAATGGGATGCTGCATAGTACAAATGTCATTAATTTAGTGGAAGCAGTTGGGTAATGTGTGATGAGGGTCTACTTTTAATATGGTAGGTAGTAAACTGTTTGGGTAGACCATTACTTCCTTACTTTAAAAAAGCAGACTATTTGTAGACAGAGGCTACAATATTAAGGGAAAAAATTAATCGTGTAGGTAGGTGATGATCCGTATTTGCTCTTCTCAGCATACTCTTCTGAGTTAGATGAACTCCATCTGAAATCAAGCATTTGTTTAAAAAGGCATTCTCTGCCAGTGTCTGCTAACTACTCTGATGGAAGTCCAATGATTTGGCCCTTTCAGTGTTAAAAGTTATCTGCTACATCTAAAATTGAAGGTGTTTTAAGCTGTGACCATGAAACTGCAGGTTTAGCAGGAGGTAAGACTCTTTCCTTGTCATAAAGCAGCAGTGATATTGCTAGCAAGAGGTGATAAATTGTGTTGCCGCCTTGCCTAAGCCTATTATTTCAGATGATCTCAAGGTAGCCACCATTAATTTAAGGACCAGAAAGATGGACAAAGTACAAAGCTTACTAAATAAAAACTGAGACTGCTAGCTTGAAAACCATGTCTGGCAAGATTTTCAGCTATGGTAGTTTGTACGTGAAATAGAATGGAAACAAATTAAGCTTGGTACATATTTGAAAGGACTGACCTAGCTCAGATCCCAAACTTCACAACAGTTTGTGATTGGAACAGTTGGAACATAAAATACTGTGTTGTAATGTTTCAGAATCCATACAAACTCTAAGAAGGTTATCTCACAGGCAGAGACAGGAATAACAGAAGGAAAGGAAGAAGAACAATGAGAGGGAGAGAAAGAGAGAGAAGGAGGGAGAAGAGGGTCAGGGGGAAGGGAAAAGATGAGGGAGAATTAACATGAATCTGGTTGACTAACCAAGGAGCTTCCTGTAGGTGTAGGGCTATTCTTGCACAGTATGCTCTGGTAATTGTTATGCAATGGTGATTTAGTCTTCATTTTCCAGTGTGCATGTATAGTGGAATGATTCTGTTCTTTTCCAGTTAAAATTTTAAGTGTGCTGGTGCCTAAAAACATTTAACTTATTGGTTACTGGCTTTCAAGGAGTCTCAACGTGGGCCTTTTGCAAAGGCCTGCACACCACTCAACTTCTTTGACAATGGAACCGGTGTTGGATTGGGATGAGTCTTCTTTTTTTCTCTGTGTATGTGCATGTGGTGAGGCTGATAATGAGCCTGTTTCATGTGTTAGAGAAGAACATGCATGTTTGTTTGGGAAGCCAGAGGCAGGCCGAGGCAGAAAATGCTAATAGCTTCCTGGGTGGTTTTAAAACAGCTCTACAAATTGTTCCATGCACCACCCTTCACAATGACTTTCTCCTTAAGCGCAGCTTGAACCTAGTGATTCATTCCTAATTAGAATAAAATGGAAGTAATGGTGTGTGAATTGGGAGACTGAGTCACGAAGGATGTTGTTCTTCCTTGGATAGCTTGCATTAGTGGAAGTTAACTGCCACTATGACTGAGGAAAGGCTCACAGAGTGGTAATTCACAGCTTTCTGCAATAGTTATGTGAAGAGGGCTTCCTAGTGTCGTGTCCACCAGAGACCCAGGAAAGCAACTAGATGACTACATGTTGCCATCATCCTATTACAACATATAAGATAGCTTCTTTCAAAAACATCTAGCTAGGCTATTCCTGCATTTTTTACCTCTAGGATCTTTGAGGGGGCAACTGTTTCTGGCTTCAAGCCCCTAAGTTTTGAAGTGATTTATCAGCAGCACCAAAGAATACCATCAATAATTGATCTCTTCCTCCTTCCCCTCTTCCTCTTCTTTTTTCCCTTCCTCTTCTTGTTCTGCCCTCTCCTCCCTATTCCTAGTGAGTATAAAATAGTATCACAACATTTTTAATTTTATTTCCCTCATAACTAATTATTAATATCTTATGTCCCTATGTTTATCTTTTCTAGAGCAATCCCCATTCACAAACCTTGCTAATTTTTTAAAAATGCATTTGTTGTTTTTTTTATTGAATGGTAAGATTTCATTATTCTAGACACAGATTCCTTTGCAGATATAACATTTACAAATATTTTCTCCCTTTTTGTGGGTTGTCTTTTCATTTTCCTGATAGTAATCTGTGAAGCCTAAAATATTGTTTGATCTAAATCCAGTAAAACCATTTTTCTTTTGCCACTTGTGCTCCTGCTGTCATACTTCAGAAGGTTTTGCTTAACCAAGATTGTGAAGATTTACTGCTACACTTTTCTTTGAAGAGTTTTCTAGTTTAGTTCTTACATTTTGGTCCCTGATATGTTTTGGGTTAGTTCCGTACTTGGTGTGAAAAATACCAATTTCCTCCTTTTTCTGGTGTACGTAACATTTTCTGAATGTACTGTTGTTTCCCCAACAAACCATATCAGGTCTTAATGACGATGGTCTACGGGGGCCTCTGGGGATGCGGGTGACTGCACAGGCAGGTTTCTCAACAGAGGCTGCATGTGTATTAGGGTGAGGATAACTTGGGTTTGGCTTCAGGAAAAGATAAATCATATAATATTTTTATGCTTCTAAGACTAAAAAAAATGGGGTTAGGATATAGCTCAGTGGCACAGCTCCTGCCTGGCAAACATGAGGCTATGAGTTTGATTCCTGGTACCAATAAATAAATAAATAAAACTAAGGAAATCTAAAAAATGTCTATATTTTTGAGGGTCAATTGCACAAATATTAAACATATAGATCATGTTTTGTTTATCACTTTCTTCCACATAGAACTCTTAACTTAGAAACACAGATGAGTTCATTGCTTTAGTACAAGGTGCTCTGAATAAATCTCCAAATACTAGCAGAGACATGTGTTTATTGAATTGACTCATAATATAGGTGCATAATTATGAAAACTCAAAGTTTGGTATTCACTTGTGACAAACTTCTTAATGAGATTTACTTACCCCCTTCTACATAAGATAAGGTTTGTGTAATACTTTCAATCATTAGATATTCAACTAGTATGCTACTGAAGCTTACAGATTTTCATTACTTCATTGGGATCACTTGGCTTTTTGGAACACTCTAGATTTTTTTGTTTTTATTTTGAGATGTTATCATCTACATTTGCATTTCATGGAAGCACTTGGCTTTCCCTTTCACACTTTCAGTGTGTGGATTCATTTTTATACATCTCTCTCTTTTTTGAGACTCGGTATTCAAGACTCATTTTACTGTAGAAATTGAATGCCCTGGTTTTGCCAATCCTTGGCACTCAAATCCCACTGAAAGTGAAAGGACTCCAATCTCATTAGAGAAAAGTGCACAGTAACCTGCAGACAGGGTGTCTAAATATCTTGAGTTTAGCTCCTTAGACCTTTGTCAGCACTTAGGGAGCTGCCCCACATCCTTAATGCTGCCCCTTTGGATAGGTGACTGCCTCAGTGAGGGCCCTCTAGGTTTTTATAGTCCATAAGTAAGTGGACATGGAAAAGTTAAAACGCAATTCCCTGGGTTTCTATAAGTAGGAAGATACTTGAATATACATAGCACAGAGGTAGTTTTGTGTTGTAGCGAAGGCTTTTCTAAAGTTTATTCAACCCAAATTTATAGCATTTTATTTCTGCCATAAAGAGAGTTTACATTTTCAGTCCATCCCTGAAGTTAATAGTACTTATAAGTACAGTGTGGTTAATGACAACACAGTACATAAAATGTAAACTTTGCTGATTCTCTAATTGGTATAAAAGCCCAGACACACAAAAGTGAGCTTTACAACACAGCATAGTTGAACACTGATCATTGATACAAACAAAATCTTAGACATATCAAGATTTAGATTTTTATTTTAAGAAAATGTCCTTTATATCGTGAAATATTTCATACATTCTCTGTAGTGTCTTGAGACTATGGTAGTCAGTACTCATATTTGGCTGCTGAATGCTGGAATATTAGTCCAAATGAAGGCTCACAGTGTACTGGATTAGTCTTCAATAGAATAAAAGAACATAGAAGATTGAATTACTTAATGTCAAACACAATGAAACATTTTGGATAGATTAGGTTAAATGCACTATTCAAACTAATACTATTTCTTTGTACTTTTTAAATGTAGCTACTCTAAGTGTTAAAGCTGCACATGTAGTGCACATGTGTGGCTCATCTGAGGATTTGTTGGATGGCCCTGTCCAAGAGGCTACCCTAGGCACCTGAGGACACAGCCGTACACATTTTCTCCTCAGATCCTAGTTTAATGTAATATAAATTCATAATATAAAATCATTATGTCTTAATGCACTTTGGTCACAACCCTTTATTGTTTAACACTCTATTGCCTCTGCTGAGTGCCCCCTTTCCACTTACTCTACTTGGCAAACTTTCTTTTAATGGCCAGCAAAAATACTATTTTTTTCATAAAATATCCTGTAGACTCCTTTACATCTGTACTCCCAGCGGAAATAAACACTCTGTCCTCAGGGCTGAGCAGAGTCTTGGCCAATGCTTGCTGAGTTCGGGGCAAGACAGTTGGAAGTAGCCAAATGTGAAGAAGAGTGGTGTGGACCTTGTGGCTGTATGCTTGCATTCTAGAGCAGAATACCAACAAGTAACTATGCAGTCATAAAATGTAAAATGCTGTACAGGAGAGATTTAGAGAATATATCAAAAGCATAACTTTCTCAGACTACATCTTTCTGGCAAATAGGCATACTGAATGTGTATGACAGCATTTGACTCCACAAAACTTATATTTACTACCTATGCAAACTAAATGATATCTTTTTATGTCATAAATGGTTCAAAATACAAATTACGATAGGTATTCTTATGTTACATAAACACCCCAATATCCTTGCAAGCACCCGCTTATCCTGGAAATTTAGGTATTGTTTTTTTTTTAATAAAATAAAGAACAACGAAATAGTCTCTACACAATTAACACAATTGAATTGAGAGGATTGCACAAGATGTGTACGATGCACTAATGCACTTTACATAAGAGTTCAGGATTTCAATGATTATATTCCTATAGTGATGAGAAGATAAATTACCAATAAGTACTGAGCAGTTGGAAGTCATCTCACATATGGCAATAGAGCTTTTAAAATTAATGTTGGAAGGCAGGACTGATCCTTGGCTTGCTGCACAATCATAAAGATCTAGAACCGAGGTAAAAAGAAGAATGCTTTTTAAAGCAATACTGAAGTAGTCTAAGCCTGTCGGAATGCCCACCCACTAAGGTGCACTGCCCTCACTCCTTGAACAGAACTCTTATTATGTGGAATGTTTTCTTTTCACTTTAGAGTTGAGTCTAATGAAGGTATGTGGATGAAACTAAAAACTGCCCATTGGAAAGGAAGGCTATAGGCAGCGATGCCAGTAGATAAAGGACAACACATAGTAGGTGTGTGTGTGTGTGATACAAAAGGCATAACTAATCACTAAGTTATAGCATTCTGGAGTACTTTAGCGCAGCAACTGATGGCTTAGAAATTCTTGGGAGCATTCCTAACACCTAGAAGAAGTGTGATATAAAATGTGAACTCAAAGATTATGTATTTAGTATGGGGTCTTCAGGGTCTCACTACATAGATTGGCCTTTCAAGTGCTGAGCTGGGGATCAAACCTCAGTCTGCACCTGCCTAAGCAGGCTCTTTAATCCCCTGAACTATCTGGCCAGCCCTGGACTCAAAAGTATTTTTTAAGCCCACTATTAACTTATTACAGTAATACTTTTAATGAAAGGACAAGAAATTTTCAAGTGCCAATGCCCAGTAAACTCAATAGAAACACAGTACATTTTAGAAAATCTTTGTATAACAGTTAAAACTAAAACACACACACACACACACACACACACACACACACACACACACACACAGTTAGTTTTTAGAAATTTAACCCCAGTGAAGGGCCAAGGTCCAGTTATGCTGAGCATCATTTAACTGGAATAGTTTGCTTTGTATCTGTCCTGTAGAGATGATGCTACATGGAAAGTAGCCTTTACTAATTTACCTTAAGCAGATTTTGAACCGTGGTACATGCAAGTAAAATGCTATTAGATGGTGATATATTGCCTAGTTGAAAATGCACCAGCACCACTAAGCAAAAACTTCCTACCGTGTGCCTGGCACTGTGCCAAGAACCACCTTTATTAGGAATAAATTTGAAGGGCCTGGAATATGGCTCAGTGGAATAAGCACTTCCCTACAAGTGCAAGGGCCTGAGTTTAATCCCTGGTTCTGGGAAAAAAAAAAGAAAAATTTTAAAGATGCCTTTTACTTTCATTATTGGGAGTGTATTCCAAAGCTCATTCATATTTTTAAAGGTTAAATTTTAAATGCACGACAGAAGCGTTACATAACAGGCATAGAATACAGGTTTATAACTTGGATAATTTTTATTTTTTAAAGTACACTACCAGCTGTATTTTCAAATGCTATCAATTCTTTAGGATGTGAAAACCTACATATAAGAACGGAGTGCCTTATTCACTTATTTGTCGTATCTGCATTTTAGCACAGGCGTGCCATTTCAGAGTTTAGGGTGCAGCTAAGCTGTACTTTAGCGTTTTCGTGTCAAGCGAAGATAATTTCAGCAACGACACTCATTTCCCCTGGTAATTTTTTTTCATGGCGAGTTACCACCAGCTAGATGACAGAATCAAAAAAAAACCTGACATCTAAGGAGGTGTTGAGAGGGCGTTAATAGTTGTAGTTATACGTTTGGTGAGCGTGGAAAATAAGAATTTAACACAGCAAATAAAGAACGGGAAATTGGGGTTTCATACGACTCTCCTCCCTGCACTTTCTCGCTTTACCACTCTGAGCCCCCTCCAGTTCAGAGGCGGGTTCAGCGAGGTTCGGCTGCAGGAAACTGAAGAGGCTCCGCGGAGCTGCTCCCCGGCCTCGTGATGTAATTGTGATTTCTCATTCCGAGACCGAACCCTGGGGAGCGGCGGGAGAAGGGGCAGCCCTGTGGTTCCGTCCGGTCCTGCCGGGTCAGATCCTTTCCGGGGACGATGTAGCTCCGCTGGCGACTTCGCAGTGACAAAGCAGGGAAGACGAGCCGGGCGCCCGGGTCCTCCATCGTCCCGGGGCCGAGCGCCCCACTCCTCAGGTCTCCTGCCCAGTTCTCTCTCGGCGTCTCCACACGTTCATTCCTGGGTGCTGAGTGTGGGGTCCAAGTGACTCGGACTCCCAGGGCCCGCGCCCCCAGTAGAGCAGGACAGGATTATGCGGAGGTAGCAACTGGGGTGCGGACGGGCAGCCCGGGCGCGCGCGGCGGAGGGCGAGGCGGGGGCACCGTCCGGGCGCCCGGCTCTAGGGCCCTCGGGCGCAGGTCCGGCCGGCCGCCAGAGCCGGAGCCGAGGGCGGGCGCGCGCGGTCGCCGCCCCGGGCCTGAAACCCGGCGTTAGGAAGAGGGGAGCCCGCGGGGCGCGAACCACCCGAGGGCGCGCCCGGCTCCCGCGAGCTGAGGCCCCGCGCGGCGCTCTCCGGCCGGGGACAATGGCGCGAAGGGGAGAAAAGGGTTAAGAAACTTGGCCCGAAAGCCGGGCGGCGCGCGGCGGCGAGGGGCGGGGCCGGGCCGGGGCGCGGAGGGCGGGGCATGGCGGGCGGGAGGGCGCCCCGGCGGGCCGCGCAGACATTGCTGCAGAGCCCCGAGCGCGGGAGGTGGCGCGGCGGCGGTGGCGGCGGCGCGGGAGGCGGCCGAGGAGGCGGAGGCGGAGGCGAGGACGACCCGGCCCGCGCCGCGCTCCCGCCCGCCTGCGCGCACCACCGGGGCTCGCGTCCGCTGCTGCGCTCGGCAGCGCTGCCGCTCGGAGCGAGGAGGAGCTCTCCGGCCGCCGGGGACGGGGCGGCGGGCGCCGGGCGGAGCGAGCCGCAGGCGCGGGCGCGGGCTTGGAGCGCGGCGGCCTTGGTGAGTGGCGACGCGGCAGGGCGCGGGGAGCGGCCGCCGGAACGGCGGGGAGCGCGACGGTGGCGGCGCTGGCCGGCAGGGCCGCGGGGACGGCGAGGACGCGCGGGCTGCGGGGCGCAGAGGCCGGGCGCGGGGGATCGCCTCCCTCGGGGTCGGAGCGCCTGGGAACTCGGGCCGGGCCGTGGCGCGGCCGCCAAGTTGTGGAGTTGGCGTGGGCTCGCCGCCGCCGCGCGTGTTCGCGGGAGCTGCGCCGGCGGCCGCGGGCCCGGGGTCGCGCCGCTCGGCTGTCCCCGCGGCCCGAGTCCCGCACCCAGCGTCCCGGCCTGCGCCTCCCTGCGCTGGCTTGCCGGCTTCCCGGCCCGGAAAAGTGACCCGGGCGGGGGACCGCGCTTGCAGCTTGGCCCTGCCTGCCGGCGCTGTCGTCGCCTCCCGAGGGCGAGGCGACTTGGACGGAGGCCTCGGCCGGACTCGCGTTCAGTGTGAGCTCCGTGCGAGCGGGTCGGGAGACTGCTTTTCTGTCCGCGATCGGTGTCCTTCTTACTACTATGGGATATTTAGAAGGAGTTTTCAGTGGTTATATCCTCCAGACCCTCCCTCCCGTCTTTTCTCAAGTAGTTTGCAAATTTTAATCTGGAGTTGGTAATCAGTCTCGAGGAACAAAGGAAATCAGCTGTGGTTTAGAGGCAAACGAGCTAGGAGTCTGTGACACATGTTGATCTCTAAAACATTCCAGGAGTTTTTCTACCTTACGTTGGTAATGTAACTGTACTCCCAAGGTAGTAAAAGAAGAGCCAGAATTATATTACCTGTGCGCTTCTTTTCTTTTGAATGACATTTTATTTTCAGAAAAACAAAGATGTTCCTAGTTGCAAGAACTTTTAACTCAGTTGGTAGAACTAAGTTGCAGTTGCCTGCTGTATTGTAAATGAACGCGAAATTGTGAGGAAATAAGGTTTTTAAATAAGGATTTTAGAGGTACAGAGACTGGAAGTATCCGAAGTAAAATGGATCGTCGTGCACACACATACACACACACACTTTCTTGGGATAATTCCTGAAGCAAGGGGATGTAGTATCTCATTCTTTAAAGTTTTATGAATTGCATCGGACCTGCTTATTAGTGAATCATGGGTTTGGCAAGTGGGTGGCATTGTCCAGAAGCGATTATTCAATGTTTAATCATCAGTTTGCTACCTTTGTTGAAGAGACAGTGACTTTTTAAACAAATACTGTTTCATCTGCCTGGCCCCTAAGTGTGGGTTGCTACTTCGGGTATGTTGAAATGTTTTTCAGCTTTCAAGTTAAGCTAAGTTGCTCTGGTTTTGTGGTTTGGTAATGTCAGTAAGGTTTAACTGGTTTAGGGGCAGTGGCTTCCTCACCAGTAGTAACTTTCTCTGCTTGAACTTAATTCCTAGAGACAATGGAGGAGCTTTGGCCCTAGTACTGGTTTTACTAGGTTTTTCATACTGTAATGGAGAAAAAAATCTTTCCAAAACTCACCTTTGCACAGTGTGATGTATTTATATATATACATGTACATATGTGTACATTTTAAAGAAAATTGTTGATTTTACAAAAATGTATTTCTGCAGTACCTTTGAAGTAGCTGAAAATCTGATTTAAGGTCTATGGAAAGATTTAACTACAAACACTTTTTACATGTGTCTTTAAACTCTGTATAACTTGGATTTGCCTAATTTAAACATCCTAAAATATTGTCAGTGCCAATAGAGAAATGTATATACGAGTGGCTAAAGGCTTTCTGGCTCTTTCAGTTTCTGGCTCTTTCAGTTTTGACAGCAAAACATCATGATATAAAATAACCTATACCACCACCTAGAGTCTGTTTGTTAGGTTATTGCTCCTGGAGTTTGCATACGTTGACATGTCTCTTGTGGTTCTGATATAGTAAAAAAATGATTAAGAGGTACAGGCTTTCAAAAGGCCATCCAAGAGAACAATTTTTAAGTCATAAATTGCAAGCACCAATTTAAATTATCTGTGCCACCTTTAGAAAGGAAAATTATGACATATCAAGTTGAGTGGGCTATTCTCCAAAAGATATTAATTCAAAAGAATTTAAAACAGATTTTCAGCTTGTGTTCCACAGTAGCTCTGACTGCTTCAAAATTTTCTGATTTGAAGGATTCAAGAGATCTTACAAATGAAGTGCCATTAGGACTTTCTGAAGTCCAGGTAGAACAAAAGCTATGATAAGGAATAGAAGAAAACAGTTCTACTACAGAAATTCTGGAAACCCAAAAGGTTATAGTTGAATTGGAGTTCAGAGATGTGAGAGTGAACCCAATGGAATCAGATGGACTCTGCTCTGATGATAGATTGTATGGACTAAAGCAGTCTGATGAATTGGAGACCTTAGGGAGGCAGCTTTGTTGCCATTTTGCTCATCACTTGTCCAAGGAAAAAATGTTCCTCCTTTAAATGGTGTAGCCTGAGAGAAAGATGGCCTCTAAGATCTTTAATTAAATACCAGTTGAACAGAGAGAACTGGAGCACTGTATTAATTCTGTCAGACATCACTATTTTAGAACATTGGGGACAACTAAAAATGAATTAACTCATATCTGAAAGCAGAGTTTTATGGAAGGTGACAGATGAGGCAAAATATGTCAATCTAATGGAACAAATAGGAAGATAAGGAGATACGCTGTCCTTGGCTCTCTAGAAAAATGAAGAAGGAGCTCTTAATATTAATTGCAAAGATTCCATTGCCAGCCATCATTAGAGCGCCATGACAGGGAGGTAATTTTAAACCAGATTGGTTTAAGATATGTGAAGTTAAAGGAAGTGGATTTTTTATTTTAAAATCTAATGATTGTAAGTAGCTTGTTTGAAGTGTTTTGGAAACACAATAATAATAATTTTGTGTACTAAGTTAAAAGATAACTCCGATCAAAATAAGTTTAAAACTTGTTATTCACTTTAAATTGTGATAGGAGCTGGGTGTGGTGGCAGGCACAGGGCTATAACCCTCTGGAGGCTGAGGCAGGAGAATCATTGCAAGTTCAAAACCTACCTGGGCTACAAAGTGAGCTCAAAGCCAGCCTGAGCTATATGCAGAGACCCTGTCTCTAAAAGACAAAAAAACAGTAACAACTTCAAAATTTAAATGACTGACAGTTTTTAAAATATAACTTAATTCGTAAGAGGGATTTAGTTGGTCTGTGTCTTTCTTCCCTCCCCTCTTTATTCTTCTCCTTCGTTCTTCTTTCCTCTTAACTTTCTTTCCCTCTCCCTATCCCCCCTTCTCTAAAATAAACAGTTTCTATTTTTTCGGGTGTTCTCTTCTTTTCCATGAAGTTCCTTTAGTTTGTAGCTTACATTTTTTTGTCTGTGGTGGAGTGAAATTTCTTTCTTCTTGCACTTTCCACATCTGCCCTTTAGGTGACTGATTCACAATCAAGAGTGAGTTTTGTGTTTGAAGAGAATGATTTACTTTTACATGGGTGGACGCCTAGGAAAAGCTTTTGCTGTTCTTAGGAGATTCATGCCTACCTTAGTTTGCCTATTTGAGAATTTTTTAATTTTTATTTTTTTGACTACTGTTATAAAGGCAAATGTTTTCAACTAAGTCGGGTAGGGTGACTTTTGGTGGTGTTTCTTTGAATCTTTGAGTTGTTCAAGAGTATTTCCCTTATGTTGCACCTTGTTTCAGGGGGCTGCAAATAGGTGATGAGCATATGCATTCAGTAGTATTAAGGTAGCACAACAAGGAGAAATATGACACCAGAGTGGTCACTAAGACATGAGAAGCTAAAGACCTGGCATGTCAGGTGATGAAGCACCCCAATGGGATGGAGCTGAGGATTATGTCTTGAGGTTGGAGTGAACAAAAAGTAAATGGAGGAGAGAGATCTTGTTTTCGGATCCTGTTTGCCTCTGATGCTGAAGCAGAGACATGCATTGCTGATGGTAATGGATTCTCTCTTATGAGTCCAGCAATATTGTATGAATAGTGGTTGTTGGGGGAGAGGAATGACAAATTCCCCATTCGTTCATACTCATATTTTAATTTTGAATGTTGCTTAAAGACAGATGTATTGAGTGATAAAAGTTGAGTACCATAAGGGAACCAGGAATTATAAGTTGGTTGGGAGAAAATGAAAGAGTATTGATTGCTTTTCATTAACCTATTTAAAATCTGCTGTTTTCTGAGGGACGAGGTCAATGTGAGGTTTGGGTGTTGAATTGAGGATACTTTTCTAGGATTGTGGGAAGATGACTTGATGTAAATAACTACAGAAAATGCCTTCTTTAAGCACATTGTCTTATTCAAGGTAGGAGAAAAATTGAAACCAAAGAGACTTCCAGTTTATTAAGGTTGCCTTGCAAATTACTGGATAGCTGCCCATGAATTTTTTTCTTTTCTTGAAATGTCATGTTCAGTGTCATAATTCTGAAATTGTTAAGATTCTAAAGATTAGAATTTAGGACAGAACTTACATCTTTCAAAAGGTATGAAAGGTAGTTTTAAATTTTCATTATGAATATAGTTTTCAGATGAATAGGAAGTTTTGCTAGTTTTTGTAACAGTTGCGGACTTGAAATTCATATTGATCCCCACACTTTCTTCCATATATTACAAATAATACATTACAAAACTTGTGATATTGCAAGTTATTATTAATACATCTGAAACATAATTTCCCTTAACTTCATGAAACTAAGAACAAGAATGGAATTTTGAAAATATGGTGTTTTATTTTCAGTTGCATTAGGATTTCATTAAAATTAATATCTGGGATCATGCTAAGAAATACATATTTAGGCTTGAATTCTGGCAGTAATGCAGATTTAAAGAATTTAACAGGATGGAAACCCAAAAGTGGAGCTGGTGAACAAAGGATCCCTAGTATATTTATTTGATAATTTTTCAAAAAACTATAGTGATGGGCAGTTATCTGTTGAAAAATCTTTGTTTGTCTGATTTATTTTGAGGTGAAATACTTTAAAAAATACCAGCATATGTTAAACTTCAGCTAGAAAGGTGATTATGACTATTATCCATTTTCCCTCTGTTTTTTCCCTCTTTTGTTTCTAATTTCAGTTTAGGATAGAAAGGGATTTTGTTAAGGAACTTAGAAATATAATTGCATTTTGACATGATTAACAGTTGTGTTTGAAGTTACGAGCTATCATGGTTTACTGTCCTCAAAATTTTCAGCTGCTTCCACCTGGTAGAATATTAAAATATTACCTTACCTCTTTGTTTTGTTTAGCAAAAAAATCTTTAAGGATGACAGAAAGAGGTCGTTATTGCTTTAATTGCCATGTGAGGAAGCCCAGGGTTTCAAGACATACCAAACTAGAAGTCTGCTAGGACTTTAAGTCCCTATAGCCCCCTAGGACAGGACACCACCAAGGGATGCTGGGGCTTTTAAGGTGGAAAAAAAGAGTCCTCACCTTTGGAGTTCTAATTGAGAAAGTCACCTCTCACTTGTTCACTGTCCTGATAGTCAAGAATCTCTTTGTTTCCAAACCTATAATTTTGGTTTTCTGAAAGGGATTATGGGCAGCTCTGGAACTAGAGGGTTTGAAGCTTGTGTTGTTATGATTCTGCTTTATTTATTCTCTTTATTATCTGAGGATAAAGGTCTGGTGATTAGCTTCAGGTGGGGGAGAACCTTAAGTTGCATATTGTGGCTACTTAGCATCTGGGGACCTACTTAGCATTTGAAGGCATTACACCCTTCAAAAGCACATGCTAATTTTGCATTAGAATAGTAGGATAGCCAATTAGATATATATAAAATTTGAAGATGAAATTTTAAAGTATTATAAAGTTGTGGTGTTTGATGATGTGGGTAAGAACCTGGCATGGATCAGGGCACAATCAGTATTTAGAAGTTGAAATCAAGTTCAATGAAGAACTAGAAGTTCAGAATAAAATGAGACTCTTTTCTGGTGTTATTGCTCTAGAAATTGATAGAAATAAAATGTTTAAGGTGTGATAGCTAATTTAAAAAAAAAAAAAAAACTTTTTTAAAGATTTTTTTTCTTGATTCCTGAGTTTATGAGTTTATCATAGTCTATAACAGATCGATTTATGTGCTGGGCAGGAAACAAACTGAGGAAGGAAGGAGAAGATGGAGGACGTCAAGAAAAAAATACTTGGAAAAGTGTTAACTACTTCAAATAGGAAGTAGGAAACGTTCCCAAAGTGAATTAATCACAGTTGCTCTTTCTTCTAACAGGACTGTTTGCAGTTTAATGAGCTAGGCTTAGTTTTGGTTTTTGAAAAACATTTAAATAGTGTTCCTATGTTGTTAGTCTGTGTTTATTTTTCTAGCTTAGGTTCTGCTAATAAATTCATGCATGCTGTATGAGTAGACAGAAGCCCTTTTATCTCTGCGGGCAGCAAGATCTGTAGAATGAAAGGGGGAGATATGATTCCTAGATTTGACATTCTGACTCTCAATCAGGAGATGCTATCATTGGGAGTGAAATGTAATGACATCAAGTCTGTGGTTTTAAAAAATAAATATGATCTGTCAAAAACTTGGAATGTAGTTGTCTGAGTATTTGCCTTTTGCTTTCTTTTTTTGGGAGGAGGAGCAGGGAAGGAAGAGAATTGCTATTCAGAGGACAGCTTTGGCCAGGCCTTCTCCTGGCTGCTAATGTACATTCACTTTATTTTCTAACCCTTAAAATTCCCCTGAGACAAAGGTATCATTTTTCTGTAGATTAAAAATATTGTCTGAGAGATGCCACAGTAACTTTCCGATGACACACAGCTAATTTTATTGATAATTTGATTTCCAGTGACAATGTGCTATCTTTTGAGAAGAAAATCAGTGACCATTGGATTGATGAAGTCATCAAAAAACTTTGCTTCCCACTTGATATCAGCAAAACTCAGGCATCCCTTACAAGCCTCACAGCCTGCATTCTCAAAAACCCACCTAGTAGGGAAGGCACTTTTTTGCCAGTTGATGACCCAGCAGCAGTTTATGTTAGTGCTAAGGAAGGGTTTCCCTGCTGCCTGCACTTTACTAAGGCCCCTTTCCCTCCAGTGCTAGGTCTTATGAAGTGTACCATAGAATTACTGCAGCCTTCTTAGAGGCAATAAAAGCAACTATGTTTCTTGATGTAATTCATTAAAGTAGCTTGTCATGGTCTTAATCCTGGTGTTCCAGGGCTAATTATGTTTGTCCACTTCAAGGAGCAGTTCTAGCAGATTCATTGTCACAGCTTTTCCTGTTGAAAAGTTACAACTCTCAACTATTACATTTCTTAATATGATTTTTTTATTACTCCATCTTCACCCACAATAATTTTGTTAAACACTATGGTTTGGTAATAACTGAACTTGTAAGATAAAGAAGAGATTGATAATGCCTTTCTGATGATTTTAAAGGAAGCAGAAGGAGAGAGCTGAGGGGTGGTTGGCTTCATTTTGGGGTAGACCTTGGGAAGAAAGACTTTTGACGTAGGGAGGTTGTTGGACATAGTATATTTTTATGTGCTCACCAGGAGTGTGCTTTTATAGTTGAGGCCCTGAGAAAAGGAGTTATAAACCTTTTTATATCTTTTTACTTGCCTCATTTAAAATTTATAGAATTTTGAACCCAAACACTCTAGATGAGTGATTCCCTAAGCACTGAAAGATACAAACTGAAACTGTATTGGAAATATACGATGAGCACTAAGGTACATATACATAATATTTTGTATTGCCAAGTGAATGTTAGAAAACAAAGGATTTGTGTAAAAGCTGAAAAGGAAATGTTTTGCATCTTTGTTTTATTAAGAGGATATGTTGTATTTTTGCCAAATCAGAGAGAAACTGTTGAAGTGAACAATCTGGAAAAAAATGTTCAGTTTCAGATATATATTTATATGATTTCTCTAACCCATCCATGACTTTTTAAAAATTTTATTTGAAATACACTGAATCTCTGTGGTGCCAACCATAAGGACTGAAATGAGTTTTTAATTTACCATCTGGTTCTTTCCCAGCATTTGGATGTTTGATATTATTGAGGAAAAAAAATCCAAGGCAGTGTACATCTCTCTTGCTGAAAACTACTTTTACATACTCTGGCAATTCTTGCCTGACTTGAACTGATAGCATATTTTCTTTGTTTTGTTTTTCTTGACACCTTGAATTTCTTTTGTTTGGACTTCATAAATTGAAGTAATTTCATAGAATCTTTTTGATTTTTAGATCTGAAGAGAATTTGATAAAAGCCGTGGATGCTGTACATTGGAGCACCCTTGTCTTAAAGACAACTTGCCCTTCTTCCCCTTTGTCACCTAAGTAGGAATCTTGCTTGTGCTAAAGCATAGAGTGCAATCAGGTAGTGATAAAGTACTTAGCCCTATGCCAATTTTTTTTTTTTCCCTGATCTTCCTCCTTCCGCTATTTTTGTTTCTTGTGTCTTGGTTTCCCTTACCCTCAAAAGTTTTCACCTGTCTTGTTTTAACTACCAAGAAATTCATGTCATAGAATTGAGTGAAAGATTATTTATTTTCTAATACCTTTTATTATTGTTGTTGATGTTAAATTTCCAAAACAGCTAATATGTGCGTTTTGCAGAGGAAATTAAGCACCTAAGAATTCAAATAAATTTTAGAAGTACTGTAGTTAATAGTTAGGTACACAAATTATGAACTCAGATCTTTTTTTTTTTTTTTTTTTTTCAGTACCAGGGATTAAACTCAGGAACATGTGCTTGCCAGATAGGCACTTATTCTGCTGAGCTGTCTTCCCCTGAGCTATCTTCCTGGCCCCTATGAACTCAAATCTTGATTTATTTTATACTTTTTATTTTTGTGAGGCAAGCTCAGAGAGAAAGGTTTGTGTACCAGTTGTTAAGAAATAATTAATGAGCTTTGGTAGTAGATGCAGAAATAAAGTCCAAGATAAGACCAATACTAATCTTTGAGAAGGGAAATGAGAGTAGGCCATCCCTATTCCCTTGGTTCAAGCCCTCCTCCTTTTCTTTCAAATTTTAGGATTCATTTGATACTTCTAGGGCTTGGAAGATGATTTCTAGGCTGAGAATTTTAAAAAGAAATTTTTAGTGTACAGATGTGTATATGTCATGAAGGTGCTTTATTTTTCATGTGACATAGGTTTAGACTTCTATTTGAAAGTTGTAGGGTGACTTTCTACTTGGATATTAATAGAGCCACACCCTTTTAGTTGTCTGATGTAATCAGAACACTCACAACCAGCTTAACCTACGAGAAATAGTGTTCCAAAGCTATCAGTGGAGGTACTTCAGTCTTTTGATTCAGTTGAGAACATAATGCAGAGGTTACAGACTCTTCTCTGTCCTCTGCTGTGGACAGGTAATAAATGAGACGGTGTGCCGTAGACCAGTGGTGGCAGTGTGCCGGAATCATGTGCACTTGAGTCCATATTCCTTGGAAGACATCTGACAAAAGCCTATGTGTAGCCCTCTGGTGAGCTGTAGGCTGACCTTACACTTGAGCTGGGTGAAGCCGATTGGAGAGGAATACTCTTGGTCATGAGACTGGGGTGAGAGATTTGAAAGTCTTCCTTGGTCCCCGAGTTGCCAGCAAGATCAGCTTTGCTCTATCAGTTTTGTATACACCCAGATTTTAGCAGCCACACCTGTCTGATGTCTGCTTTCTTCAGCAGACTGTAAACCCCATGAATAGGAGCTTGTTCATCAGCGTATTTTTGGGTACTAGTGCCTGGCACACACAGCCTGTGTTATTTTCAGATGCTAAGCACGGGTTGAATTGAACTGTACAGTCCCAATTATTGATGAAAATCTGGCTCATTTAGGTCAGAGTTGCAACTTTTATATATTTACATGTAATAGTTATTAATATGTATAATTCATCAATATTATTGCTTTGAATTTTTCTTTTGTGTCTTTAAATTAGCACTTCTAAAAGGAATATTGTATACTTAAAATATAGCATCTTCCATATTAATTATGAAGGATAATGTGAACTGTTGATATAATTAATTGGCACTTGAAATACTTTGGTTTAAAATACAAAATTTCTTTTAAAATACACAAATTATATAAAATATATTTTTAATAAAATCTTTAGGGGCAATGTTTAAATTTTTTTTTTGATAAGAATATGAAGCAAAATATTTCAGAGCCTTTTAGGCAGTTTCTTTAGTTTTTCTTCTGGTAATTACATCAATTAAATAACTAACCAGATTGGATTTTACTACTTTGGAAGGTGGGGGCATCTTGAAATTTCATGCCTAGGTAGGTGCCTAGAGTTAATTTTGGTGTTCAGTAACCTTAAATGTTAAAAGGTATTAAGAATGATAATTCAAACCATGGTAAGTTACAGGGTTGAAGGATTACATGAAATGCTTTTCATTGTATTTGAGACATTAGGATTTTATCCTTTCCTAAAAGTGAATTCCTAAGATTGTTAGATCTTGCTATTGTGTTCAATTCCATTAATATGGCAGAAAATAAAATTATATTGGAATGAAACAGAAATTTCCAAATGAGAAATTTATTTTCAGATGTTAAAGAAAATATATAAATTATATGGATATTTATGGTAGTGATTTTAACAGATGCGCTTAAAATAACTTTAACCTAGTTTCCTGCTTTGTGAAGACACAGTTTTTCACCACACATAACTCACTGAATGGTTGGCAGTGGATGTCTTTTGTAAGTAGGAAAAACGCCTTCTCTTATGGCTCACACATTTTTCTGTGTATTCCCTTGCTTATAAATTATAGCAAAATAAGAAGTTAATGGACTAGTGCCTCAAGTACAGTGAAGATAAACGAGCATACTTACTCTGTTGTGGTGTACCCTACTTTGTGCTTTCACCAGCTCTTTTTCTGAGTACCAAGTTGTCTTTTCCTTTCATTGTTCATTAGTGTCAGCCAGTGTGTTCTAAAGTCCATGACTTACTCTACGGTAAGACAAACTTTCTACAGTTAGATTGCCTGGCAGACATTCGGACTTCATTGTATGTGATAAACTAAAACTGGTCACTAAGGGATGTCATCTTATTGTCTCATTTAGATGTACATTCTTTGCAATGAAAAGGGTGAATGAGACAATGTACTGGTAATTCCCTGCCACAAGTGTTTGTTTTCTTTTGGCCAATGATCGATCCAGTTATTTTATATTTCCAACACTCATCTTTATTTCTCCTAGGAGTGCTTTCCTTTGATGGTGTCATTCTAATAACTGTAGCTCATTTGCTTTGATTTGAAACCCTATAACACAATATCTCACCTGCCCCCCCAAAGTAATACATTCTTTCACTGGGATTACTGTTGTATTCAGCACAGTTCTACATGCTCTTGACTTTTGCAATGTTATATACCATAATGGCAGGTTACCTTAAACCTGTAATGCTCAGAATTAATCGAGTAAGAGCTAATAACATTGATTATATTGAAAATCTGTAAAAATGGGCCTTAGTCAAGTACAAATACAAAATTTAAAAAATATTTTAAATGTTTTGAAAATCTAAACTTAATATTTATTTCACCGTGGTCATAGATTTATAGGTTTTATGTTGCTGACGCCTTGTTTCTTGTGTCACCATGAGAGGCAAAATTTTTTTCTAGTTGTATGAAGTACACGGAAGGAGAAATAATAGCTTGCATCATTATGCAATAAAACTAAAGTACCTTTGTGAGAGTATCTATTTCTACTACAGTTGACTTTATTTTATAGTATAAAATTTTTGTAATTCTGGTAAATGTGAACAATTTGTATACCTGTAGGTATAAAAAGGCTTATTTTGAAAATTAGGCAGCTGTGAGCTTTTCCATTAAAGATTAAGTAATAAGTTTTAATTGCTGTTTGTCTCTTATGTCATTGGTAATAGTATGAATATTTCAATGAAGCACCAAGAAAAAAAAATATATATATGCATATTGTGAGTTGTATAGAATTTAGTAATTTTTTTTTTTTTTTTTTGTCTTTTTGAGACAGGGTCTCACTATGCAGTTCAGGCTGGCCTTAAGCTCACTTTGCAGCTCAGGCTGGTCTCGAACTCATACCAATCCTCCTGCCTCAGCCTCCCGAGTGCTGGGATTACAGGCGTGCGCCACCACGCCCGGCTCTAGAATTTAGTAATTCTCAAGGACCCTGATTACTTTTAAAAGAGAAAAGTGGTAGTAAGGGGATAGGAAGTTCTGGTGTATAGCAGGAGAAACGAAAAACTACGTTTAAACTATATTGAAGTCACTATTTGTTTTCCTTCAGGACTGTTTGTGTAAATATTCTAAAGGATGCTGAAAGGTAATAATTAGTGGTGAAAGTGTTATGTTCTTAACAAAGTGCGGGGTGATTTAACTATTAATCAGAGACACCATGGAGAATAAAGAATTAGAGCTGGGGATTAGATAGGTTTTAGCATGGCTTTGCTGTGGAAAAGTGATGAAATGGATGGAGTTATTTAATGTTTTTGGTTGTGAGTTTCTTTTGTAAAATAAGGAGGTTAGACCTCAATGACAATTTAGTTTTTCTCAACTCTGGAAGACAGCCTTACTTTGCAAGTGAAGTTTTATTTTTTGAATGTATTATCAACATGCATACAACTTAAGGGGGGAAGGATATTCCTTATAATTTTTTTGAGCTTGGCATTTAATATTTGCAGCAAAGTTTTTAGTTTAACATAATTGAACTTGTACTAGATAGGGTTAATAGGCTAGAACAAAAGGTCAAAGCATAGGCATTAGGCTTAATTAAGGGAGAGCAGGAGTGGCAGGAGTGTGTGACAGTTAAATGGGTTTCCCACAGACTAATGTCGGTTACAGTGCAACCATGCCTCAACTTAAGTGGGTTATTTTGTGCAAAGGGCAGCAGTGATTAGCAGTTTGACATGCCAGACACTTCTGGCCAATCCCATCTGTTTTAGAGGTTAAAAAAGCACACCTTTATGAGCTGATGGATTGATTTGTGTGCCCGTCTGGTAAAGATTAGAAGTCCAAGGCCAATGCAGTAAATGTCAGTTATGGAATATTGTACTTTCTCGGTTGGCTCATTGTTTTAACCGTCAACTGTTTTATAATGGGGATAACTGCTGTTTATGGAATTGCATGTGAGATGGGTGGGGGAAACAGGTGAGGGAGTAAGCAAAATATTTCCCAGATAAAGTAGTGCATTAAAATTTTGTAGCAGGTGTTTCACATTTTATGGAAGTTTTTTTTTTTTAGTTCCTTTTAGTTTGAGTTGCCTTATTCTTGTATGTTATATGAACAAAATTATCAGTCCACAATTTAATTTTGCATTCAGATTGAAATTTCTTTAGGCACCTCTTTCAAAAGAGATGGGTAACTTATCTCCATACCGATATATGTGTGTGTATACACACACACACACACACATATATATATTATTTTTGATATATATATTTTTAAAAGTATTATGTTTTATTCAGAGACCTGAGGAAGGGAAAAGAAAAGGGAGATAAGAGAGGCACACACAGATAGACACAGACATGCAGTCATGCACACACACACAAAAGGTTCTGTGTTCTTTTCTGTAGTTAGTCAGGTGTTGTCAATAGAAGACACAAGAGAATCTCGAGAAAACAATGTTTATTACACTCACAGGTCCTAGGAGGCGTGGCTTGCCCACACAAGGTAGTGTGGGAAAGCACCAACCCTCATCAGGAGGGCTGTGGTGGAGCCTGGGCATTGTGGTCTTTATTGGATTTCTAGGGAAGGACAATGCAGGGCAGGGTGATCAAAATTAGGGATAGCTAGCTTGAATAAAGTACAGATAACAAAAAGAAATTATAAACATAGAACAATAATAAAAGCTTTAGGATGTAGGGATTGTTCCTAGTTTGCTTAGAACTTGGCCACTGGATGATATGAAGGCAGAGGAATATTATTGCTTCCTTGCACTGGCCAGATGGAGGAGTTATAGTTTGGACCAATTAGTTTGCATATCAAAGGCAGCTGGGGCAGAGCCCATTGCCATCTTGAAGAATTGGCTAGCCCCCAAAGATGAAGTATCAGCCCAGCGGTCATAATATACTTGCAAATACAAAATTTACAATGTATACATTTAAAAGTATAGACAGTACAACACACATGGATACTTCTTTGTGGTGAATTTACTATGGTCAGTTGAAATTGAAATGGGTCTGAACTTGAACTTCTTTCTTCATTGAAAATTGATATAATATCTAGATTTTTATAAAATTGCATTTTACTAACTAAACTAAAGGTTAAATATTTTCTATAGTGAACTTGTTCTTGTGTTGCTCAATATGTTCTAAGAGGTTTCGAAGAATACACATGGTCCCCTGTAATATGGCAATTTTTATGGATATATTTCCTTTTACTAATGTGATAATCTAGATTGGATTTGAGGCATTGCAAACCTGCTCCTCCAAGCAAGTTAGTTGAACTGTGCTTATGTAGTCATAAAAAATAAATGTAGAAGCTCTTAATATGCTTAAAATGTCTTGATTGTAATTGTTTTCCTGTAATATAGCTCTATAGCCTCACTTTAGTTCTTCAGAAATTTTTATGAAGCAATGAAGAAATACTAACCCTGTTTTGTGTTTTGATTTTAAATGTTATTGGGATATAGAATTATTTTTTAATCTATTTAGGCAAATTGACTAAAAAATCAGTGTATGATGAACTTATTTAAATATGTATTCTTAATGGCATACATACATGTATTTATAAATGTGTATGTGTGTGTGATAATTTGAAATAAAGCTATCTGCACCTGTTGATTGCATTAAGCATTTGGTGGCTCCTGATGAGGGGTAGAGAAGGTCTTTCCCAGTTTCAAGTGGATCATTTTCCCTTTGTAAATTGCTTACATTGTACTTTTTTGTATTCTCTGACCTTGCAGTCAGTGACTTCAGCCCAGAATAGTTTCAAAGTCATGTAAATGAATGCAATTAAGGTATTGCTTATCATCTTACATAGTTCAGATGGAAGCTTATTGGATGGAGAGGTTTGTTTTCTTTATGAGGAAGGTCAAAATAAGGTGAAGTTTTATTACATAAAATGATTTGGTAATGTTTTTATTTAGCTGCTGAAAAAGTAGTGTCCTAATCGGAGATGATAATGCTTTTTCCTGCCCCCTCAATCACTTGAAGGTCTCTTTAGGATTTTTGATCTGTTTTGTTTTTTCCCTTTCTGTTTATTTTGTTTGTCTTCTCTCTAGTTATAAACCTTTTTTAAAAAGGTACCCTCTGTCTATTCCCAAGCTCTTGGGGACATTTTGCTCTTAGTTATGATTCAAGATGTCTTGGTTTATACATGTGTTTGATAGACAATTGCTCTGTCATTACTGATGTTTGTATTTAGTGCGATCCTGTTAGGGTTCAGTTATTATTCCATTTGGAGCAGGACCTCACACTTGAGGGGTACTCAAATCTCCACTTAATTGAGCAGAAAGGAGACTAGCCACAGGGCCCCTTGAGCACACACATAGGTACTAGGATTGTTCCTTACGAAAAAGGGAGTGTGGATGTATATGTAGGTGAGCAGTAATTGAAAGACTAGTATTTTTCACTGTACTTGGTTCATATAACTCCAATCTTTTATCTTGCATTACTTATTTTTACTTAAACGTGTTATATTAATTGAATTAAGCACAGACTTATTGAGCATCACTCATAGGCTTTGTACCATGGAGGGTTTTAGGAAATTCAAAGAAGGATGGTAGAGTAACACCAAGCACAATACAGAGAAAGATATTAGAAGCATAGTGATTGAAGAATGTGCTTACTTAGAATGTTGGTACCCGGAGACTTAAGGGCCCTGATAAAATTAAATGCTAATAAAAAGTAGTTACTTTACTTGAGGAAGTTAGAATTCAGGTTATGGCTTTATTTTAGTGAAAAGTATAATCTTTGAGAACTGACCATTTTTTATGGGGTAGGAATTCAAGGTTATTGCAGGGTAAGTCAGATATAAGTACTGAGGCTAATACAAATGGAATGCTGGCTTAATGGAATCAGGAAGCTTGCATTTTTCTCTGTCCCAGGGCTACTTTCTCTATTTGTTAGCCTACTGATCAGTATAAAGTTTCTTTAATCCTTGTAGTATCAAAGTGTAGCCTGTGTTTTAGGATTACCAAAGCCTCTTTCTAAGTGTAGATTTCCTGATGTGTGGTTATCATTCTATGCCTAGGATGGCTCTCATTCTTAGTTTAGCGTTTTCTGTAACTATTTGTCAGGAAAATTGCGACATTTCACACTGTGTGATGACATGAGATAATTCTAACACTCCCAGAATCCTTGGTGGAAATTCCTCTTTGTCTTTGACATTAACTTCTCATATCCTTAAGAATGACACATTTTATGGTAGTGTATTGCTAAATATATATTAAATTACATTTTTGCAAATCTGTAGTGTTAGTTGTCTTACCTGGTATGGCGAACACCTGTGTTGGAGGAAAGCTTGCGTAGAAATACTTTTTTACCTTACCACATACATTGTTTTTGTTGTTTTCTGAGATAAGTTATTTTAGTAGTACAAAAACTCTGTGTAAATATGCTGTGCAGTTCTTTGAGTTAGACACTGGAAGTAACATATATTTTTCTTAAATTTCCAGAAAGTTGGATTGTCAACTATTTCGGAACTTAATTCTCAGGACTCATTTTAACATTTGGGAGAAAAACATCAAGAAGGTATTATATTTTGTTTCATTGCTCCATTAAAAAAAAAAAAAAATGTAGTCAAGCCTTTCCAGAGGTAGGACAATAGATTTTTATTGTGTTGATAATTTTTCTTTAATTTTTAGGTATTGATAAACTAGCTTGACATAGAGAAGAGCAATACATTTTAGTCTTGATAAGTCTGAATTTTATGTAGGCAAGTAAAAATGCTCATTTAAATCAAACTAATTGTATCAATTACTTTGAAAATAAAGAATATTTTCATTTGAAAATGTGATATTTAAAGTTTTCACTTATTCAAGGCAATGTGAATTATATGAAACATTCATATTTTCTTAGAATTGTGCTTTCCCATGGAAACGCTGACTTCTAATGTAGTTAAATGTGTTTTTATCGGTCCATCACCAGGATCTGTGGACCTACTTAACTAGGGAGGCTCTGTGAATTTTCAGCTTCTGAGTTCTCTCTCTGCATTATCACTGTGCTTAGTTCGAAGTAGTCTCATAATTGATTTGTTTGTAGACCTTGTAATGTGTGACATTATTGTGAGGAAAGAAGGATGTTATGAAAACCATAAGTTGGTAAATTTACCTACTCTGTGCTTTTGAATCTGTGCCTTGTGTTAGCCTGTGTGGGCAGCTCACACAGTGTACCATAGATTAGGTGGCTTATAAACAGCAGGTCTGCCGCTGGGAAGTGTAGGCCCAAGAAGCAAAAGACTCAGCTGAGTGAAGCTGACTGGAACCTTACATAGCAGAAGGGTCAGGGAGCTCCTGAGTCCTCTTAAGGGACTGTAATCCTGTGACCTGACCCTCAAAGGCCCACCTTTATGTATGCTAACTTTGGGAATTAAGCTGCAATGCATGCATTTTGGAAGTATGCAAATTTAGGCATAACATATTCCAAAGACCCCCTATAGATAAATCCTTCAATTGGGCAGGAGTAAGAATTCAACAAAATCCCTTTGGTGCGTTTACAGTTTCATTCTTAATGTAAAATGTTGTAGCTCCCGTGTCCTTTTTCCTTTTTAAAAATTTCTGCTAGCTGTCTTACTTGAAATAGAAACAAATGAAAGAAGGATACATAGACACATTAATAAAGCTGTATTTTTTGAAGTTGCAGAGTAGACCAAGTTTTTTAAATATATGTTTAGTTTATTAATGAATATTCATAAGGAATAACACACAAATCAACTTTACAGTTTTTTTAAATAGTTGTCAAACAGTTTGAATTTCCAGAACTGGGTGGATATAGTGTTTCCTGTTCTATGGCATACTATGTTGAACTTTCAAAATAGAAAATCTGTCTTTATGTTCTAGATTTTTCTGGGCTGAGATAGCTCAGTAGAATAAATGCTTGCCTGACGAGTGCAAGGTACTGAGTTCAGTCCCCAGTACGCAAAAAAACAAATAAATAGATTATTCACTATTGGCAAAGTAACATTTTCTTTTTCACGTTTCAGTTATAGAGCAAAGTGACAGGAAATAAGGAATTTAAATAAGTAAATTAGGACTATTAAAGAAACTTATTAAGGAAGCCTAAATATTAAATTTATTTTACTACATATACATTCTAAAAGAAATATTAAAAACTACATTTTATGGAATTTAATAATCTTATAAAATTGATGTTAAGAATTAACTATTACAATTAAATATCTAAAAAATTTTTGGTTTAGTTATGTAGAGGAAGTCACTATGAATTGGCCCTTAATGAAAATTCACTATATATTCTCAGAATTAAGAGTATGTTTGATGAGTATGGTTATTATTATTAAAAAGAACCTCCAAAGGTAGTTGTAGAATTAAATAATACATTCTCTTGTAAATTCAAACTAGCAATTGATTTTAATGTATGAAGCCCTTTAAAATTAATTTAAAAAATTTTTTTATTAAAATATAGCTTCAAATAGTCAGACATTCTTACTTGTGAGCCCAGTGACTTCTTTGCCTGGGTGTACAGTAGTTCCAGCTGCTGATCCAACTCTCCACTCCTCTCTTCTCCCTTCCCACTGTACTCATCTACTAACTTACACTTTTTGCCTTTTTTTGTTTTACAAAGATCTAGACCAGCAAGGGCCAGGAACTGTGCTTTCTGAGTTCAAATGAACTACAAAGCAGGGTTGAAACTCAGCATCAGCAAGAATATTCCTTTTCTTTCACTCATGGCACACAGTTTTTAGAGAAAATAATTAATGTGATTCCTTATAGCCTTGATTTTCCTCTCCTTGTAGGACAGTTACAGGATTTAAGAGCAACGTCTGCCAACATATGCAAGTTATGAAGAAGAATTTAGTGAAGGCTGAGTTTGGAAGTGACTCACCATACGTGGAGCAACTTTACAGTGCAGGCCCTTAACTACTATTTGAATTTTTATAGATTTGTATTTTGCTGACTACAAGAAAATAGAAGTACCTGTGCCGGTTTTTACTGTGTTAAAATTTATTTTAAAGTATTGACATTTTGTCAGCTTTTGATATTTAAAAAGTTTTGGAGATTTTCCTGCAAAAAAATTGTAATAGGCTTTGTTCCACTAAGAAAAATCCAGGGTGTTTATAGCCTGTTGGAATAGAAGTGATGTATTTGGTGAGTTTGCAGGTAGAAATGGCCAGAGGCTAGACTACCCTAGGAATATGCTCTGCTTTGGAAAGTCTGGTTTGGCTGTCAAGGACTTGTAATTATATCTGCCTGTTTAGCACAGAATGTGTATTTGAGCAATGAATTATAAATATACTACCCATCTTTTCCGAAGGAGGACACTTGCTGACCAAGGCAATGGTGACCCTGGAGGCTTGCTGGGTGTATTTGTGGGGTGCGTTACAGAAACAAACTGAGTTTTGTACCCAGTTCTTCTGCTTCTTACCTCCAAGTTAATCAGCTTCTGTGAGCCTGATCTATTTGGATATCTATTTGATAAATAGTTATTGAGATAACTATTGCCTTGCCTCTGTCATTAATAACTGATTCTACTTGTGTCTACTCTATAAAGTTAATCATAGCAATTAGAACCAATCCACTAGTTGTCAAACTTAGATTCTATGTTGAGAGTCAACTTTAGAATACAGCAGTGTATTTGAGTCTTGAGCATAATTTGAGTCAAAGCAGTTTCACAGCTAAGTGGATTGAAGTTGACAGCAACTGAGATACTATGGTATGATGGTATAGGTGAAGATTAGGTAATCTTGGTGTAAATCCTAAATCTGTCACTTACTTTCTTAGAGTTGACTTTGGCAAACTACTTTATTTCTCGGATAACCCATTTTCTAAGTTATAGATGGGAATAACTTTATAAGGTTGTTTTGAGAAATACGGGAATTAAATACTGTTCCTGATACATATTATACAGTAAATTTTAACTCATTTAAGCCAAAGATTGAATTTTTTGTGTAGAATTCATATACGTTACTTAGAAAAATTCAAAACACAAAAATTAGAGATTTCAAAAATGGAACACTGGTCATTGAAAAGCTAATTACTTATGACAATATACATCTAAATTTATGCAGTTATTAATGTTAGAATTTAGGAATTAAATGAGTACTTTTTTGTATTTTTAGGAGTCTACAGGCTGTTCAGGGTCTCAATGCTAGATTGGACTTAATAGCAATCCATCTGTTTGCAGCCTCCCAAGAGCTGGGATTACAGTCACGTGCCACTATGCCCAGTGTCAGTCACTGTCTCAGCATGTCCCAGGGGTGGGACCAGCATGGCAGGCTGGGGGGAACGAACACCCAGCCCCTGCACCTGCTTGTAGGTACTTTAATCCACTTGGCTAGTGCTGTTTTTATACAGTTGATTTTTCTTAAAGTATTGCAAAGATGTTTTAATTTTTCAGTCCTCCATATAGCTCATTGTTCCTAGGAGCCATATTCTGAATATCTGAATGTTTTTTGAAAACAGATTATTGCATTATAACTTTGTGAACAACTGTAGCTTTACACTTTTAATATAGCCTTAATTAATGTATCTCTTGTGTATGCATAGCATCCTGAGGAGGAGGTGAAGGAGAGCAGGAAGAGATAAAGATTATACTTGAAATTGATATATAGTCAACGTTAAGATGATCATGTATCTTCTCAAGACTAGTTTTCAGTGAAATTGATTTAATGACCATTACAATTTTACCAACAAAGTAATTTTTATTCTTTTTGATTACTATTAGAGAATATGGTGAGTTTTTTTTCTAAAAAAGAATGCAAATTAGAATTAAAACAAAAAATTACAAGTGATACAGAATTTAACTTAACAAATTAATATGAATTTCACAGTATTTATTGTAATACAATATTGTCTTCTAACCAGTTATTCATATTAGCAGATATATGCATGTAAAATTGGATCAAGAAAGAAAAGAAATATATAAGAAATTTAGAAGAGAAAAAGTACAATTAAAACAGGAGATAAAACAAATTAAGTATTATCTGCTTCTTTCCATAGACCAGCAGAAATGCACAATACAATTGTCCAAACCCTCCTGCTTACACACCTAGATAAATCTCTTTACTCCTTCTCTTGTCTTCTTAACTCAGTAATTTTCTTTTTGTATAAGTCCATTCCCAGTATGTGTTGTGCCCTTCAGATTTATGATTAGATTCTTGAAGGAAATCTACTTTTTTTGGTAGAGGCTTTAAATAATGTTTTAGAGCCATAATTCTTCCAAATAAACTTCCAAAATTGACAGCTGATTAAGTTATGTAGTGTCATATGTAAGCATTATGTTAAGTATAGAGTTAAGTTTATCTAATAACAATTTTTTAAAATATCTTTTGTGAGAATCAGGTACGATGGACCATGCTTATAATCCCAGGCCTTGAAGCTGAAGCAGGAGGGTTGCCAAAAGGTTGAGTCCAGTCAGTGCCATGTAGTAAGTCCAGAATATCCTAATCTACATAGCCAGGTCCTGTTTCAAAAAAAATAAATCTTCTTTTTGGTTCCTTTATATCCAGAATAAATTATTTGATGACATGAAGGCTTTATCAACTTAAGATGTGAGAAAACATTGTGGTATACTAGGCTGTTGTAGTAAGAATTTGAACTCTTCTAGTTTTAAGTACTTGCAGTTTTGGCCTTCGTACTAATCATTAAGCTTTGAATTAAAACTCAAACCCTTTTGACTCAAAATTAGTCCTTTGACTTAAATCATCACTGTCTCCTGTACCTCCAATCTAGTTTTACTTTGAAGGATGAACAGGAACATCTCAAATAAGTAAATGTCCTTCTTTATAGCTGCGTTCTCGTGTCTGTAAACATACAAAGGGAGCATAGTTACATGGTTCACCGTCCATCCTCTCCTGAGCTTATTTGGCCTTAGAGCCTCTCCTCCTTTCCCCTTCGATCCATGTTTCTTCCTTTTTTCTTTTCTTTGGTTGACAACTTCCAGTACTTTTAGACCATTGTTAGGCATGTCATGGGTTAGAGCATAATTTTCCTATTTTAAAATCTTTAAGATTGGACTGCATTTTCTTTGGATATATATATATATATATTTATTTTCAGTTCTTTTTCTTAATTTACTGTAGGGTCTACAGGGTCTCACTACTAGATCAGACTCATAGTGATCTACCTGTTTACAGCCTCCCAAGCGCTGGGATTATAGGCGGGCCACCACGCCCAGTCTCAATTGCTGTCTCAGCATGCCCCAGGGTGGGGCTGCCAGACAGGCTCATGGATTGAACCCCCAGCCCCTGTGCCTGCTTGCAGATGCTTTAATCCACAGAGCTATTTGGCCAGCCCTTATTTTCAGGTCTTAATTAAGACCTGCCATACTGCTTGTATTATTATTCATATGAGAAAATATGAATTATTTTATTTAATAGCCATATGACAT
>PVKA01011131.1:0-62024 GCA_004027165.1 Ctenomys sociabilis | reverse complement strand
CAAAGGAAGGGTTGTAGAAAGAAAAAATCATCATGTGTGTGTATAGACAGTACAGTTGGGATAGATAACGCTGTGCTTCTACATAATTCTATGAGAGGCAAGATCTGCACTAATGGTGGTTGGACAGGATATTATGTCAGCTTTTAGTACTATGGTCATCCACTAGGTAAATAATTATTGAATTTTTGATATAATTCAGCTATAAAAAAAAGATAAGTAAGCAACTACACTCTTAATTCACTGATAAGAGATATCTGCTAAAATAATATCTGTAAATATAATATCATGTATGCAAGCCGGGCGTGGTGGTGCATGCTTGTAATCCCAGCACTCGGGAGGCTGAGGCAGGAGGATTGTTGTGAGTTCGAGACCAGCCTGAGCTACAAAGTGAGCTTAAGGCCAGCCTGAACTGCATAGTGAGACCCTGTCTCAAAAAGACAAAAAAAAAAAATATCATGTATGCACCTTGTACAATACCAAAAGTTATGAAAACAGTTTGCAATGTATTAATTCATCGAATCTGTATGGTTAAGGTGTCTTGAAACTGTCTGATTGACATTTGTATTTTAATAAAATAAAAATAAATGAAAAAAAAAGATAAAAGAAAAGTATAGGCAAGTCATAGCAGAAAAGTCTCAGAATGACTAATTAAATGTACAAAATCTTCCAAAATGGAAACAAGAGATTGAGTTTTCTACAAAGCAAACAGTTCCTCATCATTGTGTGAAGATTGGTATTTAAGTATTAACTTATGGTCATGACATCCAACATATGATCTCATCCTTCATCTTCATTAACTATGTCCCTGAGGAATAAGTATAATCAAAAAAGATAGCATCATATAAGGGATGCACTTCTGGTGTCTTTATTCTGGCCTCTAGGGTTGCACCCCTATTTTTATCTTCAGTCAAAATTATATTGTAAAATAATTGATGCATTTTTTCTTACATTATTCCTTTCAAAAATGACACTCTTCATTCAAATCATGGGACCAAAGTTTGCACCTCCCAAAAAAGTGGCATTTTTGCAAAGAAACCAGAGAGCAAAGATGTCAGCTCTAGACTTTTATAGCTGCCAAATTCCAGACAACTGACTCAAGAAATGATTCTTATAGACAAGATTGACAATGCAGTTGTTTTCTGTGTGTCTATACTATACACAAAACCCACAAAAATTTCAGAAATTTGAGTGGCAGTGATGTCATAGTTGTGGAGTGAAGGGCTTGGGAAAGCTTAGCAATAAAAACAGTAAGAGGATATACTGCCGTGGGATTCGCAAAAGACTGTGCACTGTTCCACTGCCCTTAGATAAACTGTAAGATCTCAGAAGAGTCTCAAGATTTCCAGGATTTGCAATTTCCAGGATTAGGAATAGAGAGTACTTAAGTCGAGATTCCATTCTGTTGTTTTATGCATTAGCAAGCATTTCAGAATATCATAGCCTCAGTAGCCCATGAGTGCAGCAGAGAAGTTCTTTGATGTGTCCTAGCTGATGAGCAGTTGGACAGGAGAGTAGAGTAGGTGTGGCTCAAGGGTAAGTAGGCCTAAGAAGACACCCTGGAGGGAGCACAAATTGGGATGATACCTTAGTGTCCTAAGGAATGTTATATCAAGGGAGCAAGACCTTAGTGCCTTATATTTTCACACTTATGGAGCTAGAAGTACAAAATCCAAACATAAATGGTACCATGATTCCTCAGAGCTTCTTGTAAACAGTTTTTATGCCTTTCTTTTAGTTTTTAAGATCACAGACAATTCTCTGAGTTCATTGGTTTACAACTGCAGGACTTCAACCTCTGTCTTCATCAGCACTTAGCCTGCCCTTTCACACTTTTACATCATCTTCCTATAAGAAGGCACTAGTTATATTCAGTTTTGAGATTCACTGTACTTCAGTCTGAGCTCATTTTAGTGTAATTAATCATATCTGCAGTGGCCCTCTTCCCATAAAAGATCACATTCTGAGGAACTGGAAGTACTTTCAATATACATCTTCAATATATATTCAGTATATCTTTTGGCAAACATTATTCAATCCATAAGAGTCACTCTATACATTTTTGATGAAAAAGCTGGCTTTTGTCCAAGGACTAGAAAGGACAATATTGTTCAATGGACAACACTTACTTAGAAGAAAACAATAACCTTGAGCCAAATTCTCTTTCTATTTTACATTCTCCAAAATCCCTGATGCTATGGCAAGCAGAAACACAAAAATGACACCCTGTATGATTTGTTTACATCAATGGACAGTGATTACATCATTCCCAGAATATCAGGCCCTGATCTCGGTGGTCCAGGGCTTACATGGGATAAGCAAGCAGGAAGTACAGAGGCGGAATTGCTTGTGAACTGGGGATTATTTTATACAATGCATATCATAGTGATCAGCTATTTCTAAGAGACAGAAGCAATTGCAACTGGAACAGGAATTATTACCTGGGCAGCTAACAAACTAGAGTATACTGGCTAGAGGGGCCATTTCCTATTATACTAGAACTGGAGAAAATCCTTGGAAAAAGGAAAGAATGTGCTAGAGAAGAAAGTCCTGAGTTAAGTGAGCTTAAAACACATGCCTTGTGTTTATCATCAGTAGACTAAGTTTATTATTTAATTTTGTAATCAGACAGTACAAAGATCCTGACAATGACACTAAATGGAGATACTGAGAAATTGAAGTTGTACTTCTATCTGAATATCTGAAATACCTGAATTTGTGAAAGCAAGTATCATGAAGTTATAAGATTCTAACGATCCTTGGGGGAAGTGAGATGTTAGTCTTTTTAAATGGGAACTATATAAAGACCGCTAAGGGATTAATTAAGAACAGCTAATAGAATGAAAACTCCATACAATTTATTTAAAGAAAGTACAAATTCAAACAAGGTAGGTTTGGTATTATTTTTAATCTTCCTTCATTAAAAAAATTTCTGACCTTCAAGGCCTCGAGTAACTAAGAATTTTCCCTCTGCTCCTAGGCTCATTGCTCATGTTCCACTTCATCGACTCTCTCCGCCACCTCCGCAGCTCACATTCAACTGAAATCATTAAGAATCTGCTTGGAAATAGCGGGCTTCTCGTTTTTTCTTAAAGAGATTTAGGCTTCTTAATAAGAACTTGAAATGCAAATATTTATCTTTCAGTATGCTTAGCTGAGTACTACAGTGATACCTCTGCATGTTTGGCAGGCACCCGGGTCTTCCCTTCCAGCTCAGCAGCACTTAGCCAGGAGCTATGGCAGGAGTTTGCAACTCAGTGGCCTCCTGTTGAATTCTAGCTCTGCCAGTTGATCGTAGTGTCATCTTCAGCACATTTCTTAATCTTTCTCTGCCTTTCTTTCCTTGTATTTGTTTATATGAGCAAGAGAAATAACGTACAATGGTTGCATTAGAAAATAGAATTAGAAAGCAAAAGTGAGAAAAAATCAGTGTCACCTTGGAGCACATGTTTCTTGGACTGGTCCAGTATGAAAATAGTATAAGTATCATAATGACTTTTTAAGTTTAAAAATGGTGGGAAATGGAGGGAGAAAGATTTGTAATGAAAATCAAAAGCAGACTACTGCATGGATACATTGCTTGAAATAAGAAGTAGTATTCATTAGTTATATGTGAAAATCTCTCCAAAACAAATACTTAATAAAGAAAAATCATTCTTATATACAAATTATCAGTTTCTTCAAAAGCCTTGTTATTGTATGTTATTGTATGTTCAGTCCATCTACGAGGAAGGGGCTAAGTATGACCACAGTAAAATGGGAAAGAAGAACCTACACTGCCATAGTAAATGTAGTTCAGCTTCCTCTCCCTAAGAGGAAATGAAAATTTTAATTTTTCGTCCATTTATAACAGTCCTTGGAATAAATGTTAAAGTGCAGCCTAGAGTAGAGAAAGAAACGTGTTAGACAGAGGCACTGTGCAAAGCAATTCTATTGGCAGGAGGGGGCCTAGGGGACAAGGTGCTGCAATAATAAAAGAGCTGGAACCTGTTCAGAATCTAAGAAATGAGAAATACAGACTACCAAAATGTATACTATTTGATTCTGTACTTTCTTCATCGTAAGAAGTACAGTTTTTCATATTTTAACACCACTAAGACTGGGAATCTAAGTCTTAGATCCATTGATTTATTATAATCACTGCTTGTTAAGTGGCTGTTTTGATGTGATTTTTATCATTGCCTGGATTATAAATATTAATAATGTCATCTTTTTTGTTGAGTTTTTGAATATTTTTGGTACTATAACTGTTGAGTTTAATTGCCATTTATAATGTCTTCTAAAAATTGCTCTGATTTGACTTTGAGGTAGAAGTCATTATGTACACAAAAATATACAGAAATAGACCACTGAGGAATAAATTTAGCTCTAGTAAAGCAAGTTTGCATCCTTTCAGAAACTACTACAGTGCCATGATCTCTTACAAATACAATAATCTTGTATTGCGCAGATTCTAATAAAAGAAAATAAGAGGATAAGGTCTTAATATATATTGTAGTGTTCAAAAAGTAATGGAACTATTAGTTTCTTGATTCAAAATTAAAGAAAACCAAGAATAGGGAGGTAGATATGAAAAAAGCAATCTTTCATAACTAAGCAGAGAAAAGAGCTGTGATCAGAGCACCCACGAATACACTTAAGTTTTAATGAAGGAGAGAAAAGGGTTGAGAACCAGTGATCCAGGATGATGTTTGTATTTTTGTTTACATGTCTCTGCACAAGCTATGGAGTCTTGCCTTTGACTTTGTACACCATAAAATAGGAATAAGAATATTTATATCAAAAGTTTGTGAGAAACACAAGGGAAGCACAAACCGCCTGTCAGGCACTCACTCAGCTTGTAAATACTTATTAAAACGCCAATCTTCATGTTTTCTCAAAGGAGAGCACCATCTTCAGGTGACAGCTTGGTTTTTGATATTAAAATAATTAATATTTGAAAACTTGGTAATGAGATGATTTGAATGATATTTTGATTTGCTGTGATTCCTCTTTTCTGAGGTGTTTTAATGTCAAATATTTTCTCAAATATACTTGCAGTTAGCATTAGCTGAGAAACAGTCACTTTTGCCTACTGTTTCCTCTAAAGGGAAGCACCCTGGAGAAAGATCTCCTCTGTCAGAAGTGATAAAGCAGAGTGTAGTTGCATTGATATCTCAATTTTCATCCCCAGTTATAGTTTAGAAAAGAATAGGGGGTGCAAAATCAAACCGAGAAAAGATTACCTTTATAAACTTGAAAGAAGAGATTAATCTCCAGGAAAACTGGAAAGCATTTGATTCTGCCTGAGTCATCTTGGTCTATAAATAATTTCAATCATCACCAGAAATGTTAATCACATAAATGTCAAAATTTAAGAACAGATAAAATATTCCAATACTATAAATTTGTCCATTAATTAATATAGAAGTATAAGTTTCTAACAGTTTTCACAACTGTCTCCAAATTCCCATTTCAGAGAAATGTCTACATAGCATTATGGACAAGGATTAAGACCTCTGGGGACCGTAGGACAGCAAGGCTCCATTTCCCTGCAATTCTTCTTTCTCTAAGGATTCTTCCACCTATATTAACCCAACCGGGAAACAAGCATCCAAAGATGTACTTGTTCACCTGTTTACACCCTAAACTGAAAGTGATAGCAGATAAAGATTCCACACTAACATTTCCTTTAGATTTACTGAACACACTGAGGCTTTGAGCAAACTTTATACTGGAGAAACAAAATTGAAATAAACATAGACTCAAAGAAGAGTTAAAATATAATTTATTTCTATTTAGTTTCATAGACATTTATTGACTTAACTCCTACACACTTCACTTTCCCAAGATCTCAGAGCCTGCTGCTGAGGGAAGAAGATATATGAGCAGATTTTTAATGTCTAATACTACTAGTGTTTAAACAGATTTTATATTCTGCAAAAAAAATTTTCAAGATTCTTTGAACTTAATTTAATTCTATATTATAACTTGAGGCCTATATTTTTTTAACCCGAAGTTCTACAAAATTTGCAGGACACTGTTTAATTCTGTCACATCCTGATGCCCTGTCAACCTCCACCTAACATAGTAGATGTCATTTCATGGGCAACACCAGCAACCCTACTCCTGGACACTTACTTCTTTGTAGTCAAAATTATGGCTCTATTTCTATTCCAGTTCTCTCTTACCTTATGGAAAATTATCACAACGTACCCATGGAGAAAAAGTAGAACACAAATGTAGAATTTAGGTTTCATTACTTGAGAGTAGTAGGTAAATTATCTCATTTCTCTACAGACTTATTTTTTGTAAATGGGGATAATAATTCTTCTCTCCTCGGTTTATTTATGAGGATAAAATTAAACAACATATAAAAATGAGTCTAGTGTGAGTAACCTTTCAATAGAATTTGCAATCACTATTGCACTTTTCCAGTTATTATTTTTCAGGTTTACCACTTAGTAAGACTAGAATTTCATCACACAGGCAAAATCTTATTTCCCCTTCTCAGATAGTGGAGTTTCCTTTAGTCTAGTGTAAGTGACAAATATTAATGATATTTGTCATTTGACAAAAATCACACAATCATGGAGTATTTCAAGGTTTTTAATACATAGTAGGAATTTATTGAAATAATCATATTTCTGAAGAAATAAATTTACTGCAGACATGTAATCCCATATAAGAAAAACAGAAGGGGAAAAAAAGCAAAGGAAGAAAAACAGCAATGACTTACTTGAGAGACCCTGAGTCTCAAAACCTTGTTTATTTACCTGTCTCAGAAGTGGGATTGCATTGTCCTTCTCCATGAAATTAGGTGTACTTTGGTGACTAACCCAGTGAGCAGAATGCATCAGGAGACATCATATGATCATCAAGAAGAATTGAAAAACTTAGCATGTTTTTTTGTTTTGTCTTTAGGAGTTTTGGAGGGTGATGTCTTTTTTGAGACAGGGTCTTGCTGTGCCATTCAAGGCCTTCAGTTCACTTTATTGCCCAGGCTGGTCTCAAACTCACAACAATCCTCCTGCACCAACTTCCCAAGGGCTGGGATTTCAGGTGTGTGCCACCACACCTGGCCAACAGTGTAGTTTTTATCTAGCAATCACTTTGGGGATATTTACTTGCAGAACACAATTGTCAGAATGCACTAAAACCAATGTGTTACACAGAAAAACTGTATATCAATGTTCTCTCTGCTATCCCCAGGAAGGTTCCAGCAACAGCCATTATCAATAACCAAATATAAAAGTAAGCCTTCAATTGATTCCAGTCCAAACTTTCAAATGAGGCCATTCAATTTCATGTGCACCTGAGATGCATTATCCATACTGTTCTTTCTCTTTTCTACCAGCTACTTGTACCTAAATCTGGCCCTTATCAGTTCATATCTTCAGTCTTTCAATATGCACTTAATTACCTTTATTGTTCCCTTCTATAGCTTTAAAATCATTCAACATATAACTAATAACTGGTAAATTTTCTAAAATATTAATTTTATTTTGTCTTTCCTCTGTGCAAAAAATATAGCCTAAAGAATTGAAGTCCAACTATACAAAAAAAAAAAACCTCTGTTTTGTCCCAAATTAATGTACATCATAAACATCATCTCCCAAAATAAACATCCTTATGCAGCCAGCCAGGAATGTTCCTTAGTAAAGCCTCACATATCCAAAGTGTTGCTCAAAGAGCACACCCTTATAGAACCTTCAGCCAGTGTTGTGTTAGACCTGGCTCAAATAGGCACATTGCAACTAAATTTTTAATAGAAATTTTACAAGACAATAATTAAATCAATGATAGCTTGAAACTGTCATGGCCAACGTATTTAAAACATAGACAATGACAAAAGCTGTAAGTCAGGGCTAGGCAGACATGGAAGGGGGAAGAAATTTAGCAGCACATCACTGCCCTCATCTCTCTGTGGCATGCACTTAAATCTGTCCATATTCTAAATCCCAGATCAAGCTACATTCACTTTGTAAGTCTTGATCACCCAACCTGTACACCTACTGACCTCCCATAGTCTATATAAACTATATATTTTGTCTTAATTAAGATTTTGTTTAAATAATACAGGATGAGAACTGAAGAAAGAAGCTGTGTGTGTGTGTGTGTGTGTGCATGTGTGTGTGTGTGTGTGTGTGTGTGTGTGTGTGTGTAATATGATTCAGTTCAGGAGTAACTTGTAACATTTAGTGGTATGCACATGTGCTGTAAGGCCCCTAGGAATAGCACTGGGGCTGCCACTTTTCAGTAACTCGTTGGTCCTCTAGAAACAGCAGCAGTACAACCCTAACAACTTTGCCACATCTCTCCCAAGCAAGAAACAAGATTTTTCATAGAAACTACTATAAGTTTATAAAATAGCCTGGCTCTTTCCAAACTAGATTTGACATTATTGATGTACAAACACAAAAGAACTTATCAATATTAATAGAAAACTTAGAAAAAGAAGAAATGTATTTTTACTAGCTAGCATATCAGATGCTATATTTAACTACTATGTTTTGCCCTGAGCTTCCTGGCAACCAGAGCAAAACAAATGGGAAGGTAATGAATTAGATTATTGGCAGTATGAATTTGTTCGACAGAAAGGAAAATGCAATTGTGAAAAGATATAGTATTTTATTTTGTTATATTCTAAAAACTATACATTTCTGAAATTTTATGCATCAAACAATAACTGGTAAAATGGACAGTAGCTTTAATAATGCTTTACAAAACAAATCCAATATGAAATTTCTCATACTAAACATCCTCAATCAAAACTGAGGACCTTGGCCCAGGGAGATAGCTCAGTAGAATAAGCTCTTGCCTGGAAAGTACAGGGTCCTTAGTTCAATCCCTCATACTGAAAAAAAACAAAAACAAAAACTGAGACATAACTTTTTTTTGTTTTTTTGGAAGGTTCTACAAGGTGTTCACGGTCTCATGACTAGATTGGACTCATAGTGATCCACCTGTTTACAGCCTTGCAAGAGCTGGGATTATAGGTGCATGCTTCCACGCCTAATGTCAATTGCCATCTCAGTGCAGGGATGGCATGGCAGGCCCAGATATCAAACTCCAGCCCCTGAGCTATTTGGCCAGCCCTGAACATAACATTTAAATATATCTTCTTTAAGGTATTTACATAAGAAGGTAGCTGTATACACAAGTGGATATTCCAAGTGTATAGATATTTACTTGTCTGATGTAATGAAAGTAAAAGCATCCCATACATAGTAGATAAAATTGAAGTTCTAACACAAGATCCCTACACAGTACTTCTCTCAAGAAGGCAGTAAGAAGTAAGTTTTGTAAGCCTATATTGATGGCGTCCTGTAACAGATTTTGATTCTATCTGCCATACTTATCTCTGAGGCATATACCTTACAGGTGATTCCACCCCAGACAACCAGAAGTTAAATAACAAAATGATCTCAGAGAGAAAGCTAAGGCAGAAACTTGACCATAAGGAGACAGGAGAGGTTGAACCTGTAGCTCAGTGATAGGGCACATGCTTAGCTTACCAGGCCTCAGGGTTTTATCCGTATCAGCAAAACAAACAAAATAGATGAAGGAATGTGATGCCCAAGATGGCAGCCCAGTAAGCAAGAGAGAAAGTGACACTCTGAGAGTCACTGGCCAGATTCTGGATTATGGCAACATGCACAAGACAATGAGAGAGTGAGTCCCCGCAGCCCAAGAAGGACCTGAAGTGCAAATTGAAGCCCAAAGACAAACTTCAACAAAGAAGAAGGAAGTAACTTGTGGAGCCTTCTTGGATGGGACACAGTACCCAAGAGGAGTAGTTCAAGAACTGGTGGTCACCATAAATTCTTCTACAGACAGATGTAGCAACAGAAAGAAACAGCATATATGAAGGACTTCACTAGTTAGAAGTAGGTGCTGAGAACTTAGTCATCCCAGACATCTTGAAGCAGGGCCAACTGAGCTCAGAGCTCAGAGTACCTGCTGGCTTCATCTAGAGGCTCCCAGCTGGGCTTAGGCTGACAGAAGATGCACTGATGGCTGCAGGCCAAATGAGTCTCGCCTTTGCCACAAGGTGCAGCCTCACTGGGATTAACCACTACCCAGCCAAATATCTACTGCTGACTTTCTGGGATAGATTGTCATGGATCGGGATTCTTTCTTCACGTTGTCTGCCAGTAATAGCAGAGACATTTGGAAGTGGAAGCAGAAGTGAACTTTTTTCTCTTTGGCTCTTTTTTCCCTTTTCTCTGTCTCTGTTTTTGTTGTGGTGATGTTTTGTTTTTGTTTTGTTTTGTTCTCCTGCATTATTTGATTTTGATTTTATATGAGTGTGAACATGATTGAGGTTCTTTATGGTTGAGGTTCTGTTCTGGTCTTTTTACCTCTTCCTTCTCTCTTTCCTGCCGGTCTTCTGCACCAGTTTCTGCAAGTTATCATGAGCCCTGTTTGTCCTGCAGCCATACATTTAATCATTTCCTCTTCTTTCACTTCACTATTTTCTCCCCAACCCATTTTAAATTTTAACATGTGAGGGCAAAATCAATGTATTAAGGACTTGTATAATGTATATAATTTTCTGGTATGCTTCATATTTTTTTATAAACTAGAAATCTAGTTCATACAATTAAAATGACAAATCAGTGATTAGCTCAGTTTATCATTTTCTAGGCTGTGTTTAATTCTATTGTCATTGTAATGGTACCACTGTACCCAAACTGACTTAATTGTTCTAACACCACTGCTCCTCCTGGCATTCCAAGAGGCAGATTGTCTAAGGGTCACAGAAAACACTGTGGCATAGCGTCAAATATGGAGGGACTGGGTTAAACAGGCAGCAACTTTTCATCCCCAACAAAATGAAGAGGTAGAGGTAGGATTGTGAAACTAACTGAAAACTCAAACTCCAGCTACACCTTGAAGATACATCAGAATGGTCATTTCCTTTATTTATTTTTTTTTAGATTATAAACAGAATATATTTATTGGAGGAAAGAAAGCTCCTGTCCAAGAGAAGGGCAGAAAGAGGTGCCCCAAGTGAGTGGTTCCCAGGAAGCTGTACCTTCCAGGGTCTTTTTTTTTGGGGGGGGGCAAAGGGTCTATAGGATGTTCAGGATCTCACTACTAAATCGGATTTGTAGTGATGTGCCTGTTTACACTTCCCAAGAGTTGTGATTACAGGCATGTGGCACAACCCCCAGTCTCAATTGTCATCTCAGCACGCCCCCAGGGGCAGGACTAGCACCCTTGCAGGAACTTTTATAGAGGAAAACCATGCAGTGAGATGGATCTAAAGTTATGGTGAACATGGGAACTCACTTAGGCAGGCACAAAGTGGAACAAAACTATGGTCAACCAATGAGATTACATGCACCATTGATCAGGTAAAAACACACCATCGCTCAGGTAAAATTGATTAAATCCAGTACCAAATGAGGAAGTGAGTCACACAGCAAGTGGGCATGAGTGTGGGACAGGGTCTTTTCCTGTTGGACGTTGGGTTAGTGACTCATTTGGGCTCTTTCAAGGTGATTGATACTTATTTAGAATGTCAATCACTGATGCCTGTCCCTAGGGAAGTATATAGCTATGTTTCTTTCCTCTTTTGTCTTGAGGTCTGGTCCATAGGAAGTACCTCTCTCTTCCAAGTTTCAAAGTCACCTTGTCTTCCATATTGTCTCCTTGAGGGCCTGGCCCTTTCTGTCCACCTATAATATTTCTGTATAATTCAGTTGCCTACAACATTCTCCCCTCTGAAGAAGTAACCCAAACTTCCATGAGGAAACCATGGATGATGACCATTCTGGCTTCTTCCAGGTGAAAGGGGTCATAGTTGTTGACTGGATGTCAGAGTTACTTTCCAGATGTTCTACCTAAAGGCCCTCAATAGACACCAGGAATTTTCACCTTGGATAGGCATAACAGCTTTAAATCTGAAGGAGACAAACCAAAGACACTATGAAATTGCATGTACCTAATAATATCAGCAGGATAATAATGATTACAGTCAAAGTGATTTCATCAAGTAAACAGCAATGATTTGATATCTTATATTTTGAACAGCTATTGAGACATTACTAGAAGGATCTGGGATGTAATAACCTTTTAAAGTTTGTAATTATAAAAAGACTAGTCAGAAATTTGTCTAGTCTTAAATGAAAGGTTTAATTCCTTTATCTTCCATGCCCATTGGGTACTATCTCAAACAAATTGGCCTTTTATGTCTTAACAATTCTACTATTACTTGGGGCACATGATTTGCAAGAAATAGGGAAGACACTGAGTACTCTCCAGTTTGTAAGTGGTGCCACTGGCTGGGTAATACTGACATCTGTATGAGCATCTATTAAAAGTTTAATAGGCTTTCTCTTTATATTGGCAGTTAACATCGGTGTCCACAGGCTGAGAGATGAAGACTCATGACCACTTCAATCCAAAACTTCCTCTGACTCCATCTAGAACACTTATTTTTTCCCCTCACTAGCAGCTATGGACATTTTTTTCTTGGAATGTCCCTTCTCTGTCTGTATCCAGGTAAGCATAACTTTTTCCCCACTTCCCGACTGGCCTTCATTTCTGTGGGCTGCTAGTATCACTATTCTCATTTTCTGTCTATTAATTCCATTATGTGTCCTTTCTACTATGAAACACTTCAACTAAGATCAATTTATCGCTGCAAAACCTTCTAACTTCTGTAGCTTGTGTCATATATGTGGGGCCCAATGAAAAAAATACAAATTTTTGGTTTTAAGGCCTCCTGCAGGCATCCCTGCCCAAGGAATGTGAAGGTGGCTTCTCTTGTAATGAGACTGGAAACCCTGGGAAGGATCAGCTCACCTGGGCTCTGTTAGGTGGACAATTAAGGCACTACTATGTCTCTATAGACAAAATCTGGTAGATTTTTAAATGGAATATAAAATTAATCTAGCATATTTGTTATAAATTTTATCTGGATGACTACCTGGGCTTTGGTATCTTCTTCTTCTTTTTTTTTTTTTTTTTCTTTTTGTGGAATCAGGGATTGAACTCAGGCCCTTGCCCTTGCCACTTAACATGAAATGCCTAAGTTACAACAGAAATCAACCAAGTGAACTTATATACAATTATAATGAAATACGTAACACTTAGTCAGATTAAACCCATGTCTCGTTCAGTGTTTTTGATATGACTCTGGTGTCATCAAGAGACATGTGGAGGGTTTTTTCTTCTAACACTGTGGCTCTGAGTTTTATGTCACAAATACAATTCTGCCTCTATCTATAGGTCCAAAGCTATTGGACACTGGGTAGCTAGTGTCTTTAGAACTTTTTTACATTGACATGATTTTATCTGTTCTTGAGGATTTGTTTTATTTTTTTTTATTTATTTTTATTTTATTAAAATACAAATGTCAATCAGACAGTTTCAAGACACCTTAACCATACACATTCGATGAATTAATACATTGCAAACTGTTTTCATAACGTTTTGGTATTGTACAAGGTGCATACATGATATTATATTTACAGATATTATTTTAGCAGATATCTCTTATCATTGAATTAAGAGTGTAGTTGCTTACTTATCTAATTTTTTATACCTGAATTACATCAAAAATTTAATAATTATTTACCTAGTGGATGACCATAGTACTAGAAGCTGACATAACATCCTGTCCAACCACCATTAGTGCAGATCTTGCCTCTCATAGGATTATGTAGAAGCACAGCGTTATCTATCCCAACTGTACTGTCTATACACACACATCATGATTTTTTCTTTCTACAACCCTTCCTTTGTCTACACCTGTCAAAAGTGGGCACTCCATTGACATTCAACTACCTTAGGTGCTTGAACTCGACACCACAATCCAACACAGTCCAGCATTCTACTACCATAGTGAGTTATTCAAAGAAATTGTCGACCATAGCCATTTACAGCTCAGCTTAATATTATGGGCTCACGATGTATACTTCATTTTTATACTATTCTGCTGGATGGTTAAGACCTAGGTAGATCAAGACTTATATACCAACACAAGAACTTTATATTTCCTATATGGTCATTGAAGTCCTCTCAGGGTTTATCTTGTAGTCCTGTACATTATACAGGGTTTATCTTGTAGTCCTGTAGTTCCTTTGGAGGATTTGTGTTAACTAGTGAAATACCTTTTTAAGTATTATACATGAACAATATATCTCAGCATTCAGGTTGATTAGTAAGCTACCTGAATATATATTGAAGTAACTCAGTTACAGCTAAAACAAGATGTCTTTTACAGGCTGTTTATTGAGGTAAATGACTGGAAGGAAGGTCAGGGTCAGAGAAGGACAAAGAGACCTGTGCCAATATCCAGGAATAGACTAGGTTTTTTTCCTTTAGTTGTGATTACTCAGGGCTTCTCCAGTAGAGATAACAGTGTGACCAGAGGGAGGAGGCAAGCCCAGGGCCCTTCAGTCCAAACAGACCACCTAGAAAGCTGAGTCTGAGCTCTGGGCTCAGACCACAGAGTACAGTCTCACTTCCAGAGGCTGCCTTGGCAGCCAGGGAATGGCTTGTGGACCTCTTAAGGCAGTCCCACTTATGCTGACCTGGCTTCTGACAGCAGTAGTAGATAAACCTCATCAATGCTGAGCTCTTCTTAGAGCCCAGAGAATCAGAATTAGGGTCTGTTTCAGGGCCACAACAAAGGCAGCCATTTTTTTATCTTTTTGCTTGCTCTCCCTGGTTTTCTTCCAGTCCTGATTATAGGACACTAAGAAACAGTTTTTACTAAAATATCAAGTGAGTTATCTAGAACAAAATCTACCTTTCATAGCTCTCTTCTAATATTTGGAGCTGACTGAATTTATCTGTATAAGTAATCTGTCCCCCTATTAAACATTCTAAGAAATCACAGGAATGTTCTTTCTCCTGGTAAATATCTAAAATTTAAAATAACTGGAAGGCTTGGTTTTAATTTTTCTTAGACCTTCAAGAATATACTCTAGAAAATGTCTTTTTCTAGTTTTCTCCCTGTCTATTAGAACAGCAGGGGTCTGACTATTTGGGCTCAAGTGGAAACAGGTAGTTCCACTGGCTAGCTGTCTCTTGTCTATTTAAAATTAACAATATGATATTTATCTTAAAGCGTAATAGGAGGTTATAATGCTGCCTTTCATTAAAATTCAAAGCTTGGCTTAAGATTAACATTCATAAGTCTGAGTAAGTCCTCTAAAGGTATCAGTGTACGTATCAGGGTCATCTAAAGATTGTCTAAGATCTGACTTTATCTTTTTAGGTCACAGAGAAAAAGGCACATGAACTCTGGAAGTTCTAAATTGCCCATTTACTTCTTTAAAGGATATTATCCTTGAAAAGCTTGCCAAGGTTGGGAACATCCTTGTAGAGGCCTGGATTACAGCTGTTTTAGAAGCCTACACTTTAGAAAGGCAAATAAAGAAAACTTTACTTTCAGTAATGGTGGGTGAGGCTGGGATTAACACTGTCTTGTCCTTAGGCTCCAAAGGTCAGGAAGCAGCAGCCTTAAGCTCTGGGATAATGAATGCCTTAGGTACCTGAACTGCCTGGTTGTCCAATAACTCACATCTATATTTCAAAACTAGGTAATGACTTTCTTAATGCAAACAAAATCTGAACATAAGACTTTTTTTTCTTACCATTTTGCTTTTTACCCTATTGTTCTACTTGTAAAATAGTGTAATAATTGATACTTACTCTGCACTCCATTTTGGTTCTAGGGATTACATAGGCCACATGCACATGCAGAAAATAATATTAAATGATTTTTTAGTGTGCATGGATCAAGCATCTTCTAGTGTGTAATGACGCACTCTTAGAAATAAGAGACTTTGACTGTGAAATTCCCATAATCTGGAATAAGAAAAATAGAGTTCTGGACGTCTCTGCCTTACCTCTAATTGATTCTCCCTAAAGGAATCCCCTGAGGAGACCACTCCAGAGAAGGTGGACGCTCTTGGAGAGAAAGGAGACAAGATTCAACCAGCCTATCCACCCTCAAAACAGTGCGCGACTTTTGTCTCCCAAGAATCTCACTAACTGTGCAAACCATGCATTTACTCTTAATCAATATTAGTAAATATGCTACAATTGGTCTGCTGACAGTGGTGTCTTTTGAAGGAAGCATAACTATTATATGAAAAGGTTCATTGGAAGCAGAGCACTTTCCTTGCTGTACTGTAAAAGAGATCACCTTTGGAGGTAGACAAGGGGCAATTGACTGGAGAAACTTTGCCTTGGGCCCCAACACAAAGAAATCTCCAAGATACTGTGTTCTTTCATCCAGTAACCACGGCAGCCTTGCCTAGAAGGACTAAGCTGTATTAAATCTTGGAACTCACAAATAAAACTTACATTATCTAGCAATCACATTGTTCATATTGGTAAAAACACATTACTTTAAAAGCAGACAGAAAAATATCTTTTGTACTCTTAGCTAATGTGTAAGGCACAGATGTAAATCATTCCTCTGATAGCCACTATAAAATGTAAACTGTTGCAAGCTGCCTAAGCCTAATTTCTAAAGCAGTTTCTCATTAAAGGGTTCTACTGAAAATCTCAGGAGTTCCTAGTTTACTAGCAGAAACAGAGAGAAAAAAGTAAAATAGGTTTGTAGAGATCATTCAGTGGTTAAGAGCCAGTTTCCAGCAAGCCCCTTTAGGTACCCACCAGAGAGTAGCCCTGGCCATCACCCCTCAGGTGTTGTTTCTCTTGGCCCACTCAATCAGAAATCAGTCTCCAGAAAGGAATCCCGATGTCTTTCTCATCAACATTCCATCAGCCATTGGCTTCAATGAAGATTCACCAGAGATTGGCTGGGGAAACCTATCTTCTACTTAAAAGAGTGGAAGCTGCTCTAGCAGCATTTACAAGCTGGCAGAGTAACCACTGTTTGTCGAAGCTCTACATGGGATAGTTAGAAGCCTGAACAAGATTATCTAGTACTTTACAGTAAAGGTTTTTAAGTCTACAACTTATCTCTGATGTACCTAAAAGATAACTAGGAGAAAATGTTGGAGATCCTCCCTCATACTAAATGTGTCTTAGTCTCATAAGTGTGCTGCTTTTGAAAATAGCTCCTTCTGGTGTCACCCAGAAGTTGATTCTCTCCACTGTGTCTCAGGTTTAGCCTCCTGAAGGAGACCTGCCCAGAACACTAAGCTGGGATATGACTTTTACATGTGTCCTCCTGGATGGGGATATTCTTCTTTATCTCATCTGACTCAGAGACAGAGTATGTGTCACTTTTCTAAAATGACTCCCTGTCTTCTGTATTAACAAACACTCATTTTTAAGGGTTTCATTTAGTTGGAACAGTCTATATTGTTTTCCCAATTTTACAAACCTCTAAAAATCAAAGTACAAAGATGTAGGAAAATTAAGAGTAAGCTCAAAGAAAGGAAACTGAAACAGAGAAGGCCTGATGTTTTCTATAGCATGTAGAGGGGGATCAGAGCCAGTCTGTCCCAGTGAAAACTGTCCTCCAAGTCTTTAAGAACTAATATCATTTACTTGGCTAAAAGGGTCCCGTGTTTCATATACAGGCATGTATATTTCATAAGTCTGAACTGGATTTAAAAGTCCCATTTTATAGAAGTTTACATAAAGTCTACTAGGAGGCTTACTAGCATTACTCTCTCTAAAGCTTGTCTATGTCAAGCAAGAAACACCAGTACATTTACCATCTTGTTCAAATGCTACATATATAAGTACAAAAGTCATAAAATATCACAATACAGAAATACCATAACTTTATAACATTTCCATATTTTAACTTAGATTTACCAACATTTTGACAAACATTTTAACAAAACCATGTAAGAGACAAAGTAAAAGCAATTGTAAGCAATTTTAACCAAACTCAAAGCATGAAGAATTATGAGCAATGGGCCAAGGCATATCAACATTTGAAGCATGAAAATTTATTACCTAAATAAGTCAAAATCCAGAATTTGTGAAAGAACAGCAAAATCATACCTACATCCAATGATCTCAGTGAGAATCTCCCAATGACATAGGGAGAAAATGATCTCGGGTGGATGACCTCCAAATGACAAAGGTGAAATAAATGAAAAATGAAACTCCCTACCTGAAAAGTACCTAGGACAAGTTCATGTGGTCTAAAACTGAAGAATAAATTATAAGAACAAAACAGAGGTTATGAGCAGAATATATTTATTGAAGAAAAGAAAGCTCCCATCCAAAAGAGGAACAGAAGGGCCCAAGTGGGTGGTCCCCAGAGTGATCATCTCCTATGGATTCTAAACACGACCAATATAGCAATCTACCATAGGCAGTGTACAGGCATCACCTAAGGCATTTAAAAAAAGACAAAAGAAGGCCCTTAGACAGATGAAACTCAGACATCCAGTTCACTAAAGGCAGACCCAGGGAGCAGTGAAGTGAACCAAGCTGAAACCCACACAGGTGGCCTATCTGAAGTAGCACCAACAAAACAATTGAATGAGATTCTAGAAAAAATTAATATGAGGAATAACTGAAGTGTTATGTCCACAATGAAAGCCATGCTTAGTGACTCTAGACAAGCTATAGACCAAAAAATGAGAGAAAGAGAGAGAAAAGAAAGAAAGAAAAAGGAAGGAAGGAAGAGAGAGAGAGAGAGAGAGAGAGAGAGAGAGAGAGAGAGAGAGAGAGAGAGAAAGAAAGAAAGAAAGAAAGAAAGAAAGAAAGAAAGAAAGAAAGAAAGAAAGAAAGAAAGAAAATTAAGTAACTTGGCATAGGAAAATCAGGGAATCCAGAAAGCAGATTCAAGCTGACATCCAGGAAAATAAAATTCAACTGGAAGTATCTGCAGCAGATTAAGCCAACATGAGGACATTATCTCAGATACAGACAGAACAAAGGGTTGTGGCTAGTAATCATGGAAATAAATATTTCTAAAAAATAAAAAAGGGACCATGAAAACTCAATATAGCAGCTGCTAGGTGAAGCAAAAGAAGAATAACTTAAGATTGGTTGGAATCCATGACAAATACAAAGATAGCACAAATGATAATTTAAAAAAATGCTCACAGGTGTCATACCAGAAAACTTCCCTGGCAGAGAAAAATAATTTTACAGACAGTTAAGTGAGGCATATATAACTGCAATTAGCCATAATCAAAAAACCTACAGCCATGACTATCACAGTCAAGATTCTAAAAGTTCAACACAAGAATAGAATTTTAAAAGCTGCTAAGGAAAAAAAACAAATCACCTATAAAGAAAAGCCCCTCAGAATCACAGCTGACATCTCAGCACAAGCCTCACAGCAAGGAGAGCTTGGAGGAAGGTATTTCAAGTTCTGAAAGATAACGATGTTCAGTCCAGGTTGCTGTATCCTGATTGTAGTTTTCAAAAATGACAGAAAAATACATCTTTGTCTTCTAAATAAGCACAATTTCTTATTTCATATCAAGTATTATTGCACTCTCTTTAGAATAAATTTGAAAAAGAAAAAGCAAAAAGGACAAGAAAAACTTAACATTTGGTGAAAGCAGGCGTTGGTTTTCAATTATTTTTTCAATCTTATATGGCTGTGCCTGTTAATCTGAGCAGTAGGTTCGATGATGAAAAGGGGTAGTGTAATACACATTTTTAATTTAATTTTATTTTACTTTTCAAAATAATTTTATTGAGAAACAAATAGCAATAACACAGTTTTAAAAGGTCTTAATAGGACAGATTCAATCATTAATGTATTGCATATTGTTGCCTTAGTGGTTATTCATTGTACAAGATGAAAACATGACATCCTGTCCACAAACACCATTATAACACATATTTCTATTCACTGAATTAAGAGAAAGTAGCTACATGTCTATACTAACTATTTTGAATATACAGATACAAACTGGTTGTTCATTTGTATCCCTTTATTTTGTTTAGTTTTGTCAGAGAAGGGTATTCTGTTGTCATTTGAATAATGTAGGTGCGTGAATTCAGCAAAATATTCCAATACAGTCCAATAGTCCCTACTAGTAGTGCATTTTCCACAGGACCGCCAATGTCAGAAGTTGTTGACTTGAGCTTTGTACAGCTCAACATATTAATATGGCTTTATTTTTATACTTCATTTTTGTGTTTTCTACCAGATGGTTAAGATCAAGATAAAGCAAGACCTCTAGAACAAGAAATGTAACTTCTGTATCTGATAGTCAGTCAAATTGCCTCAGGATTTATCCTGAAACCTTGTACCACAGTTTGTAGATCCTTTGTGTCAGCCATGTGGATGAGTCACAGCCGTTGCTTGACCAATTTGATCTCTATGAAAGCCTGAGAGAATGCTTTCTTTCCACGTGACTCTCCTTAGGCACACTCTGCATCATCAATCACTTTGCTCTGTGGTCCCATAATCTCCTTGATTAGAAAAATTTTGACACAACTGAGTAACAAGATGTTATAGTACAGGTTCTCCTATGTCGTGAGTCTTCACTGACTTTGAAAGACTAGGGCCAAAATGTTGGCTGTCAATGCTCCTCTTGCTTTTCTCTAATTTTTGGTCTGTAAACATAGGTTGTTAGCCCTCCAGAAGTGAAGCTTATTGCTATTACCATGCAACATAGGCAGTTGCGCTTAATCTCACTATATCTCTGAATATCAAACACCTTAGGTACAACATGGAACAGGTATTTTGCATCAAATATTGAAATGTTCAAATTTCAGTCTCCTACAGAATGTGAAGAAAAAATGTAAAAAATAAAAAATTTTTCAAAGTAGGAATATACCCTTTTTAAAAAATAAACATTTACTTCAGAGACATTTTGGCAATAATTGGTATGTCATGACAAGCAGTATGTATTTATTTTTTTATTGTGTACTGTGTAATTTTATTCATTTTTTTGTTTTTTAGTTTTTAATTTTTTTTAAGTGGAAGGAGTGTCATTTAGATTGAAGTTTTTAGAGCTGAGAGAGGGGTGATCTAAACCATTCTTCCTTTCTTGCCCTCTCCATTGAGTTTTCTTTAATTTTATTAAAGAACAAATAGGAATGAGAAAGTTTCAAATCAAATTAGCAGGACAGATTCAACAATTAATACATTGTATATAGTTTTAGTAGTAGTTTTTTGATGTACAAGGTGCATACATGATATTCTACTTGTCATTCTATTAGAGCAGATGCGTGCAATCAGTGAATTAAGAGAATGTAGCTGTATATTTCTATTATTTTTAAAGCTGAATTATAGTACATTTTCAATAATTAATACTTTCTTTTTTTTTTTTTTTTTTGAAACCAGGGATTAAACTCAGGCCGTTGCACTTGCCAGAGAAGTGCTTATTCTACTGAGCCATCTCCCCAGGCCCCAATACTTTCTACATTGTTATCTTCCTAGTGGTTGTCCATAGTACAAGAAGCCGACAAAATATCCTGTCCAACCACTATTAGTGCAAATCTTTATTCTCATAAAATTATGCGGAATTATTGCACATTTATCCTGTTTATACAAACACAGAATTTTTTTCTTTGTATCCCTATTTTCTTGTTGTTTAGTCCTGTTAAAAATGGGCATTCCATTGTCCTTCAATTAATATAGGTGCCTGAACTGAACATAACAATCAAACAGTCCAGCAGTCCACAATACTAGTGGGTTATCTGAAGAAGTTGTTGACTAGAGCCATTTATAGCTCAGCTTATTAATATGGCCTTATTTTATATGCCTCATTTTGAAACTTTTCTGCAGGATGGTTAAGACTGAAATAAATTAAGACCTATATAACAAAAAATGTAACTTTGGTATCTGATGAGGGAAGTCAAGTCCCCTCAGGATTTAACCTGTAACCTTGTACCTCACTCTGTAGAACCTTTGTCAGTGTCAGCCATGGGGAGGAGTCATGGCCATTGCTTGACCAATCTGGTCTTTCTGAGAGCCTAAGAGAATGTTTTCTCTCCATGTGACTCTCCTTAGGCTCACTATGGATCATCGATCCCATTCCTCTGTGGCTCCATCATCTCCTTGATCAGAAAATTTGGGACACAACTGAGTTATCATAATGTTACAGTACAGATTCTCCTATGTCCTGAGTCTTCACTGACCTAGAAAGGCTAGGGACAAAATGTTGCCTGACATCGCAGTCCTTCCATTACTCCAATTTTTGATCTGCAAAGCTAGGTTGTTAACCATCCAGAAGAGAAGCTGATTAGTATCCTGCAACATATGCACTTCATTTCACCCAAACAATCTGACTAAATTCTTTATAGTTGTTGTTATACATTTCTATTTGTATTTCTTCTTTTGATTTCTTATACTAGGGAGACTATAAGATATTTGGACATGTGTGTCTGACTTATTTCACTTATGAGTATATGTTCAGGTGGCATCCACTTCAATATAAATGCTTCAAGTTTATCATTCTTTATAGCTGAGTAATATTCCATTGTGTAAAAATACCACATCTTTTTCAAGCATTCTTCATGTGATGGACATCTTAGTTATTTCCAAGATTTTGCTATCACACATTGCACTGCTATAAACATAGGTACACATATATCACTATGATATAATGTTTTCAGTTTCTCCGGGAAAATTCCCAGTAGGGGGATAGCAGACTTTAATGGGATTTCCAGTCATAGTCTTGTGAGGAGTCTGCATACAGATCTCCACAATGGTTGCACCAGTCTACATTCCCTCCAGCAATGGAGAAATGTTCCCTTTTTCCCACAAGCTCTCCAACATTTGTTGTTGGTTGATTTCTTTATGATAACCACTCCTTCTGAAGTGAGATGGTATCTCAGTGTTGTTTTAACTTGTATTTCATGGAAGGCTAGTGATGTGGAGGATTTTTTCATATATTTATTCGCTTCTTTAATTTCATCCTCTGAGAAGTGTGTATTCATCTCAGATGCCCATTTCTGAATTGGGTCTTTAAATTTGAGGGCCCTAATATATCTTAATTCTTTATAAATTCTAGAGAGCAGACCTTTGTCTGAGTGCTTAGTAGTTAAGTTTGTTTTTTTTTTTTAATTTGTAGGTTGTCTTTTCACTCTGTTGACAATTTCTTTGGATGTGCAGAAACTCCTCAAGAAGAGTTCATCGCAGTTGTTGATACTTTCAAGTGTTTCCTGTGCAAATATATGTTTGTTCATGAACTCTTTACCTATCCCTATGTCTTCAAGAGCTCCTGCTACTTTCTCTTCCAGTAGATTGAGTGTTTCTGTTTTCATGTTTAGATATTTAATCCATTTTGACTTTAGTTTAGTGCATGATGATAGACCTGGGTCAAGTTTTAGTTTTCGGCATGTAGAAAGCCATGTTTTCCAGCACCATTTGTTAAAGAGGCTATCTTCACTCCAGTGAGCATGTGGCTGAGTATGTTTGCAGAGGCCTCTGCATCTTCTAATCTATTCCATTTATCATTGGGTCTATTTCATTGCCAATGCCATGTTGATTTTATCACAGTGCCTTTGTAGTATAATTTCAAGTCAGGAATTGTGATGCCTCCTATCTTGTCTTTGTTAACCAGGATTGCCTTTGCTCTTCTAGGTCTTTTCTGGTTCCAAGTAAATTTTAGGAACAATTTCTCTAGGTCTTGGAGATATGTTGGTGGCAGTTTCATAGGGATTGCATTAAATCATACAATTTTGGAAGTATGACAATCTTCACTATGTTGATTCTTCCTATCCAGAAGCAGGGAATATCTCTCCATTTTCTGAAATCCTCTATGATCTCTTTGTTCAGAGTATTGTAATTTTCCTTGAAAAGATCTTTGACTTCTTTAGTTAGGTTAATTTCAAGGTGTTTCATTTTCTGTGGTGCTATTGCAAAAGGTATTGTTCCTCTAATTTCCCTCTCAGTGTGTTTATTATCTGTGTAGAGAAATGCTAATGACTTTTGAGTACTAGCTTTGTGTCCTGCTATGCTACTGAATTTGTGCATCAATTCTAGTAGCTTCTTGGTGGAGTTTTTTGGGTCTTCCAAGTAAAGTATCATGTCATCTGCAAATAGTGATAATTTAACTTCTTCTTTACCTATTCTTATTCTTTTTTTTTTCTCCCTGTTGTCTAATGACTGTAGCTAATGATTCCAAAACTATATTGAATAGGAAGTATTATAGAGGACATCCTTGTCTTGTACCAGATCTAAGAGTAAAAGATTTCAGTTTTCCCCATTTAAAATTATATTAGCCCTTGGGTTGTCACAAATGGCTTTTACCAGATTGAAGTAGAAGCCATCTACCCAATTTTCTGTAAGACTTTGAACATGAATGAGTACTGGACTTTGTCAAAAGCCATTTCTCTATTAATTGAGATGACCATGTGGTTTTAAGGTTTCACTTTATTGATATAGTGTATTACATTATTGATTTGCAAATATTGAACCATTCTTGCATCCCTGGGATGGATACTACTTAGACATGGTGTATAATCTTCTTGATGATTTGATGTATTCTATTTGTTAGGATTTTATTGAGTATTTTTGCACCTATATTCATGAGGGAGATGGACCTGTAATTTTCTTTTTTAGTTGCATCTTCCCCTGGTTTGGGAATCAGTATAATACTTGCCTCCAGGAATGATTTGGGGAGGATTGTTTATTTTTCAATTTCATTGAAGATTTTGAATACTATACAGATTATATGTTCTGTAAATTTCTTGTAGAATTTAGCTGTGAATCCATCAGGACCTGGACTTTTCTTTTTCGGTAGGTTGTTTACTACATTTCATATTTCATTGGCTATTATTGGGATATTAAAAGTTATTATATCTTCCTGGATCAGTTTTGGTGATGTGTACCTTTCTAGAAATCTGTCCATTACATCTATGTCTTCTATTTAGTGAGAGTAAAGATTCTCCAAGTGCCGAATGATAATCTCCTGAATTTTCACTGGGTCTGTGTTAATTACACTCTTTTCATTCCTTATTGCTTGTATTTGAATTTTTCTTTTCTTTTGATGAGATTAGCTACAGGCTTATCAATTTTATTTAGTCTTTCAAAGAACCAGTCTTTTGATTCGTTAATTCCTTGAACTGTTTTCTTCGTCTCAATTGAATTAATTTCCACTCTAATCTTCATGATTTCTTTTCATTTTTGGGCTTTGGATTTGGTTTGCTCTTCCTTTTTTACATGTTGCAGGTGCAACATTAGGGTGTTTCTTTGTTCCCATTCTGTTTTCCTAATGTGTGCATTCACAGCTATAAATTTCCCTTTGTGAACTGCTTTCATTGCGTCCCGTAAATTCCGATAAACTATTCTTGAATTTTCACTCAATTGTAGATATTGTTCAATTTCTTGTTTAATTTAGTCTATGATCCATTGGTTGCCGAGTAGGGTGTTGTTTAATTTCCATGTATTTAGTGAATTTTTCTTTTGTCATTTATTTCCAGTTTCATTGCACTGTGGTCAGATAATATGCATGGGATAATTTCTGTTTTCCTGCATATTCTTGTCTTTTTTTTTTTTTTTTTTTTTTTTTTTTTTTTTTTTTTTTTTTTTTTTTTTTTTTTTTTTTTTTTTTTTTTTTTTTTTTTTTTTTTTGAGACAGGGTCTCACTGTGCAGTTCAGGCTGGCCTTAAGCTCACTTTGTAGCTCAGGCTGGTCTCAAACTCACAACAATCCTCCTGCCTCATCCTTCCTGCATATTCTTTAGCATGACCTATGGACTAATGTCTGGTCTACTTCAAAAAATGACCCATGTGCAGCTGAAAGAAATGTGTATTCAGCTGTGGTTGGGTGGAACACTCTGTATGTATCCACCAAGTCCATTTGTTCCAAGCTCTGGTACAGTTCTTCTACTTCTTTCATACTTTTTGGTCTGCTTGACCTAGATTTTTGGGATAAGGGTGTGTTAAGGTCCCCTGTTAAGATTATGGTTTTGGATGTTAGATTTTTTATGCCCATTAAGATTTGTCTTATATAGTTGGTTGCTCCTGTTTTTGGTGTGTACATATTTATGAGTGTTACCTCTTCCTCTTGAATTTTTCTCTTAAGCAGTATGTAGTGACCTTCTTTATTTCATTTGATCATTCTTGGTTTGAAGTTGAGAGTGTTGGAGAACAGGATTGCTTCCCCTGTTTTTTTCTGAGGTGCTGGGCCATGAAGTATTTTTCCAATCTTTTGACTTTCATCATATGAATTTCTTTATGAGTTAAGTGTGTTTCCTGTATACAGCATATTACTGGACTTTGTTTTGTAATCCACTCTGCCAGTCTGTTTCTCTTATTTTGTGAATTGAGTCCATTTATATTGATGGTTATAACTAAATGCATTGACTTACATTCGACATGTCATTTACCTACTGTTTTTTACTCCTTTTTCTCCTGTGTTTAATACTTGCCCCATTTAGTGGGTTCCTTCTGTTCTTGTTCATGGAGTTCAGATCATTTTGTTTTCCCTCTAGAACATCTTTTAATAGTCTGTGTAGGGTTGGCTTTGTCATCATGAAATTCTTTAGTTATTCTTTTTCATGGAAGTATTTCACTTCTCCATCAAACTTGAAAGAAAGTTTTGCAAGTATACAAGTCTGGGCCAACATTTGTTTTCATTGAGGACTTGAGATACTCTGCTCCATGGTCTTCTTGCTTTCATGGTTTGTAAAGAGAAGTCAGTCATCATTCTGATGAGTTTTCCTTTAAATGTGATCTGTTTCTTTTCTCTAGCACCTTTCAGTATATTATTCTTGTGCTGTATTTCTGGGATCTTGATTGTTATATGTCTCGGTGTATTTTTAATTGCGTTGAAGTTATTTGGACTTCTGTATACTTCAGTTACCTGAATGCCAGATTGTTTCCTCATATTTGGGAAGTGTTCTGCTATTATTTCTGCCCATATTCTTTTTATAACATTTGTATTGACTCTTTCTTTCAATTTGATGCCTATTAGTCTCAAATTGTTCATTTTTGCATCATCTAGAAGGTGATGAATTATTTTTTCCTCGTTCCTAGTTGTTTGTAAGTGATCTTTTCTTACCTTTTCAGTAGCTGTGATGGCGTTTTCAAGATCTGAAACCTTATCTTCACTTTCACTCAATTAGTTTTGTAAGCTTGTGATTGAGATTTTAAGTTCCTCTATATCTCTTTGATTCTGTTTCATGCAATGTATTTCTTTCCTGTATTGGTCACTCAAGGAATTTTTTTGCTTTTCTAATCTCCTCTATTGTTTTTGTCAGTATCTTCTTGAAAAAGAGTTATTAATTCTTTTCCTTCAGATATTATTTCTAATCTGATTTCCTCCATATATTTCTGCATTTTATTCTTTACTTCAGATGCTACTCAGAGATTTCTTTATTTTTATTTCAGAGTTTATGTCTGATCTGAGTTTCTCTATACATTTCTGCTGTTGTCTCTTTATTTTAGATGCTATTGATTCAGACATTTCAGCAGTGTGAGTCCCAATTTCTTCTGTACTGGTGTCCTCTGCACTTTTCTGTGTGAGCTTTGGGTCTGAGATTGAATTTTGCTCCTTTTTGTCATTTTGTATAGCACTGTCCTCTGATCTTTGGTATAGAGCTTTGATGCAGTTATAACCTTTGTACCTACTGATATTCGGGTAAAGATCTATGATGTTTGAATTCATCCAGTTGTGCCTGGCTTGGGTCTGGCTACTGTGCTCAGCTCCTTCTTGTTAGTTACAGCCCTTGGAAGTGAATCTGTTGTACCCTCTGGCAAGATGTTCTGCTCCTGGGTTAGCTGGGTGGTTCTGGCCCCTACTCTTTCTGCAGGTACTTCAGCTGAAGAGTTTCACCCCAGGCCTGTGTACCAGGCCTGGGCTGGGTCTGAAGGGGTCCAGGGGGCACCTGAGAGCAGGGAAACTCTCACACACACTTGCAGGCCTTGGGCTTGGCTGGCTCCCGAGGGGTGGAGAGGTCCTGAGAATGCCGCGAAAGTTCACACTCACGTGGCGGACCCGGGCTCGATCTGGAGCAATCCATCAGGCACAGGGGAGCCCAGAAGGTCTCCCCAAAACTCACCAGACCTGACCTTGGGCTGGGTCTGGGGGTGTCCTGAGAATGCAGCATAAGTTCTCCAACCACCATTTTTTATTATTTATGCTTGTTATGAATACCTGTAACATCTATGCTGTTGTATGTTGCCCCCTTTCTGTCTTTGTTTCTGTAATTTGCTTTTGTTTTTATTGTTCAAAATGAATTAAATTAAATTTTAAAAACAGCCAGATTTTATAAGAAAATTCAGTAGCATAGCTGAAAGCAAAGTCAACATTCAAAAATCAGTAACTTTCCTACACATGAAAAACAAATTCACTCTTTCACTAGGAGAGAAGCGAGTGAAACAATATCTTTCACAGTATCATCCAAAAAAAAAAAAAAAACCTGGGAATCAATATAAGTATGTAAAGACTTATACATTCAAAATTCTCAGTACTCTGAAAAAGGAGATTAAAAAAGATATCCAAAAATGAAAAAATATCCCTTGTTCTTATGTAGGAAGAACTGATAAAGTCAAAATGGGCATACTTCCAAAACAGTAACACAGAGTCAATGAAATTCCAGTCAAATTTCCAATAGTATATCTCACAGAATTAGAGAAAACCATTGTAAAAGTCATTTGGATTCAGAAAAAAAACGTAGAATTGCATATTCAATTCTAGGCAACAAAAGCAAGACAGGGGACATCACAACTTCTGACTTGAAATTATATTACAAAGCTATGATGTTAAAACAGTATGGTAGTGGCAACAAAAGTTCCAAGATTCAATGGAACAGAGTAGAAGATGCAGATACAACTCAAAACATATACAATCACTTTACCTTTGAGAAAAGATGTTAAGTGTGTTCACTGGAAGAAAGATAGCTTGTTTAATAAAATGGTACAGAAAAAGCCAAATTTTAAAATTGGACTCATATTTTTAACCATGTACTAAATTAAATTCCATATGGATCAAAGATCTAAATATGAAAACTGTAACATTAAATCTATTGGAAGATAGAATAGGCAAAGCTTTTGAAGACATTGGTAAAGATTTTATGAATGAAACCAAATGACACTGGAACCATCACAAAAAATCAACAACTGGGATCCCATTAAAATGCTTTTACACATCAAGAGAAATCACTAACAGAGTGAACAGATAACACAAAATGTGGGAAATTTTGTTTGCTAACTATTCCTTGGATAAAGGATTACTATCAGAAGATACAAAATACTCAAAATAACTCAGACAACCCCAAGCTTACAGACTCAGAAAAACGGGCATCTAAGGTGAACATGCACTTCTCAGAAGAAATACAAGCAACAAATACATATATGAAAAAATATTCAAAGTCATTGGTCATTAATTTGAGAGATACAAATTAACACAACACTGAAATTCCATCTCATCCCAGAAAAAATAGATATTATCAAGAAATCAACCAATAAGAATTGCTGAAGGGGACTGTACAGAAAAATAAGAAAATCTTTCTCCCTTGCTGGTGAGAGTGTAGACTGCTGCGAGCTCTTCAGAGATCAGTATAGCAGTGCCTCAAAAAACTAGGGTCAGAGGTTGCATTTAACCTAGATATTCCCAGGCGAATTAAGAATATCTTATCACAGTGACATATGTGCAGCCATGTTTATAATAGCACATTTTATAAGAGCTAGATCTTAAAAATAAAGCAAATGCCCATATACCGAGGAAGGGGATTAAAAAAAAATGTAGCATTTTTGTGCAGTGGAATACAACTCAGCCATAAAGAAAATAAACTGGAGAGTTTTACAGATAAATAGATCAAACTTAAGACCATACACATAATTGAAATAAGTCAGAAATATGTGTAAGCATCATATCATCTCCTTAGTGTGAGAAGCCAAAAGAGTACATAGGGTCCAAAATGTACAATATATATTGTAAAAATGAGATGAAACCCAAACAAAGAAGGGGTAACTGGGATGGGGAATAAAGGAAAGAAAGAATGGAACAGTAAGCACCTTAGATGATAGATAGATAGATAGATAGATAGATAGATAGATAGATAGATAGATAGATAGATAGATAGAGAGATAGACAGACAGACGGACGGACGGACGGACGGACGGACGGACAGACAGACAGACAGACAGACAGACAGACAGACAGACAGACAGACAGACAGACAGACAGACAGATAGATAGATAGATAGATAGATAGATAGATAGATAAAGGTTGTTGTACTACTAATTTCTCTTAGTTCATTGAAAAGAAAGGTTTGTGATAATGTTGTTTGGACAATTTAATGCTGATATCTTGTATGCTAAGTAACTAATTAAAATATAACAATATTCAATATATTAAACATTGTTACCTTCCTATTGTTTTGAATTTTGAGGGTTTTTCTCTAAAATTAAAAATTCAGAGGGTAGAACAGTAAGACATTCCAAAAGAAGATCAGAAATGGGAAAAAAATGGACATGAAAGAAATTATGAGAAGTTTACTGGGAAGATAAGTGGGATAAAGATCAGAGACAGGGTCCACAATGTAACTGGAATTTTGCAGACCACTGCTAGTTGTTCATGTGAGTGAGGCAGTTGCATTTGCAGAGTTTCAATGTAACAGACAGCATGTCATATTTTGTAAAGTATACAAATAAAGTGGTTTATAGCTCCTCTATTAAAATACTGAGTCACTAAATCACTATTCCCATTAGCTCAGAGATAGAGCATGTGTATAAAATATTTCTGCATAAAATTTCCTTAGCTTTGAACTGCTAAAGCAGAGCAATTGAACAATTTTGAGAGATTCTTCCGAGTGTCCACTACTGACCATGTGATACATGATTCTTTTTCAGGACAACAAGAAAATGGAGGAGTCTGGAAATGTTTCTCAGTAAGCAGTAGTATCAGTCTCCTGACCATAGCTATGCCACCAACTTGTTCCAACAGAGTAGTGTTCTCTGAACAGAATCCTCAACAGCACCTGTGAGGATGAGCCAACAGCAAAAGCTATTGCAGGTAACTAAATGACTTTAGTTGCTATTGCTGTTGACTATAGAAATTGCCAGTATCTCACAAGAACAAGTTTCAAAACCTAGTGAATACAGAGCCATACAGAAGAAAGACATCATAACCAATTTTCTTTGAGGCCCACTCTTAACACTGGAAAATAAAACCATACCACATGTGCTTAGGAGACTACTTATCTGTCTAGGTACTATGCAAGAAAAACAAAAGGTCGTTTCATGTCTTAGCAGTCATAAAATTTCATGACTTAGTTGTATCTAAGTGAGCCATAAAATCACACATAAGTTGAATTATTGATTTAACTCAAAATAACATAGAATAATTAGATATATCCAAAGAGAATGGACAAAATACACTAGTAAAATGTAAGAGTTTTGTCTCTGCAAAAAGGTGGATATTACTTAAAGCTGATATTGTGGAGTGATAATATTTAGGGAAGTGCTTAAACAATGAATTTCTAGTGGCACTTAACATAGTCCACTGGTGGGTTTATAACTGGGTGTGATGTTGACAGGTGAAGTCTGGTGAGAGGAAGTGAGTCCTTGTGGGCATGGCCTGGGGGTACGTATACTTCTCTCTTCCTTAATTCTCTGCCTTGATTCCTGCCTAACATGCCAAGACCTGTTTCTCTTTTGCCATTTTCCTCTGCCATGCCACTATGCCTTAGAACCATCCAACTATGAACTGAAGCCTCTACAACCTGAAAGCCAAAATAAACTTTTCTTCCTTTAACTTGTCAATGTCTGGTATTTTGTGTCAGCAATGAGAATATAAGTGAGTTACTGAGAATTAGTTTATTGCTGTGATGCTACCTGGCCATGTTATTCAGAAACCTTTTAGACTAGCGTATAGAAAGACACTGTAAAGGTTTAGTTGCCCCTCAAGGAAGTAGCCCTATAACTTTGTAAGCTGAACTTTTTGGGAGTTTTTGGTGAGAACTCAGAAGACCAAAATGATGATAAAAATGCAGGCAGTTGGCTCACCAACTGGGGTTCAATGCCCAGCATGCTGTGCCAGCCCCACCCCCAGTGACCAAGCCTGGGTGTGGTAGTGCTTACATATAATGCCAGTGCTTGGGAGGCTGAAAACAGGAAAATCACAAGTCCAATCTCTGTAGTAAGACTCTGTAAATACTAAAAATACAAAAACAAAACAAAAAAAAAAAAACAACAAAAAAAAAAAGCCAATAAAGACCAGGCTCAAGAATTTTCAGTTGAGCTTAATATTATGGCCTTGCGATGTACACTTCATTTTTATACTTTCCTGCTGGATGGTTAAGACCTAGATAGAGCAAGACTTATATACAAACACATGTACTTTATGTTTCTTATGTGGTCAGTGAAGTTCCCTCAGGGTTTATCTTGTAGTCCTGTACATTATTCTGTGGATCCTTTGTCTGTGTCATCCATGTGAATGAGTCACGGCCAATGCTTGACCAGTTTGCTCTCTGTGAGAGCCTGAGAGAAAGTTTTCTCTCCATGTGACTCTCCCCAGGAACTCTCAGAAAATTTGGAGCTCAACTGAGTTTCATGATGTTGCAGTACAGGTTCTCCTATATCCTGAGTCTTCTCTGACCTTGAGAGGCTAGAGTCAAAATGTTGGCTGGCCTTGTGGCTCTTCTATTTCTCCAACTCTGATTTGTGAACTTATGTTGTTAACCATCCAGAAGAAAAGCTGATTAGTATCCTGCAGCATATGCCATTCACTTTGCCTTATCAGACTCAATTGATTTTAGTTGTTGAGCTGAGCTGTAAATGGCTATGGTCAACAACTTCTTTTTTGCTGGATATTGAATAACTCACTATTGTTGTGGAATGCTGGACTGTGTTGGATTGTGCTGTCAAGTACAAGCACCTACGTTAGTTGAATGACAATGGAGTGCCCACCTTTGACAGGTGTAGACAAAGGAAGGGGTATAGAAAGAAAAAATCATGATGAGTATGTATAGACAGTACAGTTGGGGTAGATAACGCTGTGCTTCTACATAATCCTATGAGAGGCAAGATTTGCACTAATGGTGGTTGGACAGGATATTATGTCGGCTTCTAGTACTATGGTCATCCAGTAGGTAAATAATTATTGAATTTTTGATATAATTCATGTATAAAAAATAAGTAAACCGCTACACTCTTAATTTACTGATAAGAGACATCTGCTATAATGTCTGTAAGTGTAACATCATATATGCACCTTGTACAATACCAAAACAGTATGAAAACAGTTTGCCATGTAAAAAAAAAAAAAAAAAGAATTTTCAGTTGAAAAGATGGACTGTATTAGGGGCTATATTCCAGTTCCTATGTGTTATGTTCTTGAAAAAAAAAATTGTCTGCATTTTCTTCATCTCAAGAAACTTTGTCATAGACTGAAATTAAAGGCAGTGGACTAATTAATTTTAGGGAACAAATTTCAAGACACTCTAATTTGAGGCAAGGCATGGCTGCTGCTGAGGGCTACTGTTCAGGGGATTTTTAGAATTAAAAACAAAGAGCCCATAAAATTGATTTTGAAAGTTTTGAGTTTTGTCCAGAAAGAAAGTCATTGTAAAAGTTGAAGCATTCAAAGATGGAACAGAAGAAAATTTGGTGGCTGAAAAAACTTAGCATTAAAATGTCTAGTACTTTGGAACAGGACAACAGAAATGATGGCCTGCTGGAATCACAAGAACCAATAGGATTCCACACTTGGCAGCTTCAAAATTGCAAAAGTGAAAGACTTTTTAAAAAGTTAGGCCTAACTCTCCAAACAGGAACATCTCAGAATAGTAGCCACCTAAAGAAGTTACTACTTAGAACTGGGCCCCCAGAGTTCTGCCCCCCCCCATCAAGGCACTCAACCCCTACAGCCAAGTACTACTGCAGGTGGTGGTAAGCCTTAGCATCAATCACATGGTGCTGACTTTAGTCACATGAGAGGTCTGGAAGGCTTTCAGCTAGTTTTCAGAAGATCTTAGGCACCAGAGAGTATGGCCCTGAGAGGGGAGTGTGAAAAGCTGTGTGTGAAACCAAAAATACAAGGAGACTCCACAAGGAAAATTCAGGAAGGTGAATTATCTTAAGAAAACTGCAAGCAGGGATACAACTCCTAGCAGTGCCATTGAGACAGGGCTACCCAAGCCCTTTGAGGTTCTTAGATTGCCCCAGGAGCTGGACATGGAACTGTAGTATTCAGTGTTTTCCCTGTTGGACTTCAGTCTTCTTTGGTCCCATTTCTTTCAGTTCCTCTATTTGTACCCTTTGGGATTGACATGTTTATTTCATGTTGTTGTATGCTGAGAATATTTCACTTTCTTTTAACTTTCACAGAGGCTTGAAGTTAAAAGTTTGCCTTAAATCTCAGAGAAAACTGTAGCCCTGAGATTTTCAACAATGATGAAACTGTTAGAACTTTGACAACTCTTAGAGGTTGGCTAATGTACTTGGCATAAAGGGATATGCATGAGTCTGTTGAGGCCTGGTGGTGGAATGTCATGACTTGCATGTAGATGTCTCTGCAAATCTTCATGTGATCATAAGTGGGGCCTATGTGAGATGATTGGATCATGGATTCTGTTATCAAACCATGGGTGTGTGGTATTAGACCATGGGTGTGTGGCACTGAACCATGGGTGTGTGGTACTGAAACATAGGTGCATGGTACTGGACCATGGGTGTGTTGTACCAGACCATGGGTGTATGTTACTGGGGACCATGGGTGTGTGATCCTATATCATGGGTGTATGGTACTGGGGACCATGGGTGTGTGATCCTGGTCCATGAGTGTATGGTACTGAAGCATGGGTGTGGGCAGAAGTAGGTCATTTTGGAGTTACCCTGGAAGGTAGAGATTCCTAATTTTCACTTGATCCCATATACTGCTTTCTACATGCCATGCCATCAGCACTTTCTTCTCTGCTATGTCCCCCTCCCATGTCTTGCAGCCAATTACAGACTGAAACCTCTACAAACTTGAACTAAAATAACCCCTTCTTCCTTTAATTTGTAAGTATTAAATATCTTTGGCCGAGCACAGAGAAAAAATAACTAAAACACACAGCACTATTTTCACCATTAGTTTTGATACAAAAACAAAATATGTGATTATGACAGTTAGGATAGAAAGATAATATCATGTTTTATTCTACATGCTTTTAAACCTGAAGTATAGCATATTTGGGTTTCTATGTTTGAAAATCAGAATTAGATAGTGGTTCCCATCTAGTCACTGGCAGTGCAGAACCAGCACAGCTCCTTGTGCGACATTGTATTCTGTAAAATTTGGGACATGAAGTAAAATGCATGCCCCTGTGTGTTACTAAGCTCCAAGAGATAAAGCAAAGTGAATAGATAAATTATATGTGCTGAAATATATCCTAAAGCCACGAATCAACTCTATTTCTCACTCCAAGTAAAACTGTAAGGGAAGAGGCAAAACAACCCAGGAATATTTGAAAGAAATGTTTCTACTTGTAAGTCAGAGAAAAGAGGAAGGGCCTCAGTCTCCCAAAACCAGCTATCATAGCTGCAGTAAGAAAATGGCTTGCAAAGAATTAGATCGATTATTGAAAGTTACTTGACAATAGTAATGTCAAGATTGTGTTGATGAAGAGTGAAAAGAACTTGAGGTAAGGGAACTGAGAAAGTTTTTATGTCACCAATGACCTCCTAAAATTAACAGTCTCTTTTAATGACCATCTGCCTATTGCCTGTCATAATATTGTACTCTTTGAAATCCACATTGTTACATTATTTAGTTTAATACACTCTTATTTTGTATCTAATCTGTGCTGGATTTTGCCATAAAAAACAAAGTACAATAAACCCTTAACTCAAGGAGCTTGCCTTCTGGAAGGCAGGTATTATGAAGAAAATTGTCAAGAAACAACTACAATAAATCAGGGGGAAAAAACTACGATTGAAATAAGCACATGGTATCAAGAAAGCCCAAAGAAAAATTCTTAAATCAGACTCGTGAAAGCTACAGGGAGAAAATGATATGTATCATGGGAATTAAAACATGACTTAGAGGCACAAAGGCAGGAAATGTGAAGAGTGATAAATAAAATGACCAGAGGAACATTGCAAAGCATGGTGCCTCAGAAAACCACACTCTGCTCAGCAGAACAGGATCTGTATTTACAAGTCACACTGAAGAATGAGTTAAAAAAGCAGCTTCTAATCAGTTGAAAAACAATCTAGGCAAGAAGTAAGGGAATTTAAGATCATGAAGATACAAAGAGAGAGGAAACAACATAGGTAGTGTTGTTAGAATTAAAAGGACTTGTGTAGTGCTGAAGGGGCAATGTGGAGACGGAGACATGAAGGATAATTCTATTCATTTATTTATTTATTATCATTATTATTATCTGGTGCCATGAACCAAACTCAGGACCTTGTGCTTGACAGGTAGGTGCTATGCTTCTGAGCTATATCCCATGCCCAAGGATAATTCTTTTTTTAAAAAATATAATATAGTGTTTATTTTATGTTATGGCAGATACACTTGAATTTCAAAAATCTGAAACATAAAAAGTGGTTAGGTGATACTAACATTTGTATCAACAGTTGAGAAATGCCTAAGATTGTTTATTATATAGCAGAATACAATAGTAGTGCTACTACCAATAGGGCACCATGGGTGTTAAGTCTAAAAATTTTCACTAAGCTCTCTAGAAGCAACTGCATATCCTGCTGTTTCAATTTCCAGACATGTTCTGCTTCTACTGCTAAGCAGTCTTTACCAAGGATAATTCTTAAATTGATAAATCCACTTGCCAGACTAAAAAACATCTATCACTAAGGTGTGGCTCACCCTTAAGCTTCCTTTCAGTGTTTGGAATGTGTATTTCCTATAATCTAAACTCTTAAGTATGGTGATTCCCACCTGACGAAGACCAGCGTATGTAGAGCTGCATCTAGGCCGATGTTGTGCTAAATCCTAACACCTTTGAGTTCCAAGAAAAGCAAGTGGTAACTGAATTTACAAGTTTAGTGTGCACCATACCTATCTTCCTCCCTCTTGGACACATTATAATCACTCAGCTCTCCATATTTAACATAAAAATGAGCATTTAACAATCACACTTAACTGCATGTTTTTTTTTTCTACCTCCCATACTACCTGGGAATAGCGTACATGTTAGAGAGTGAGAATCTTTCTATTTTAATACACTGATTGGGGTTAAAATAATATCAAAATACATGGCATTGGGCACTATATTCCATGTAGAGTTCTTTATGGCTTATGTCTAGATATCTCCCAAAGCCTCATGGGTGTGGGCTTCTAGAGTTTGTGACTGATTCATGGCCCAATGTTGGTGTTACTGGTGTGAGTGCTACACCCACACTAAGGAATATTTACAAAAGGGAAAGAGGGGCCAGTTAAGAAGACACTTAGTCAAAGTCCCGCATTGCCCTCAGCCTTCCATGGGAGGGGGGTTCAGGTGTGGTGTAGGGGCTTTTGTGCTCTCACTAAGTGGGCATTCATAGTGGCCTTCCAGGGCAGGAACTCCTCAAGGGTCATCAGACTCATGACTACACTCAAAGCTCACTCTGATGGCCTCCATCTCTCAGAAGCTGAAGAAAAAGTGACAAGAGGGTAGAGCTGACTGGCAGCCCAAGCTGCAGGGGCAGAAAGGCATAAGAGACTACTGGGAGTAAATGGGGCATACCAGCTGGAGGTGTGCAAACTGGTCGTGAGAACAGATGAGCAAGTTGGCATTTGCCTCTTAAGTGTAAAGAAATTTATTTACTTTCTCAGACAAATTTGTTACACTTGGTATGGTTTGTGTCTAGGCATCCCCCAAAGCCTCATGCAGCCATGGAACAGACCTCTAGAGTCTGTGGCTGATCCATTGTCTCCTGCTGGAATTATGGCTATGAGAGCTACAACCGCCCTGGGATGAGTAACCTGCATGCAATGTAGGGACAGAAAGAGTCTTCTCTCATGTTCATCCCATTTCCTCTTACTGCTTTTGCTCCTTTCCATTGCCATGAACTGTTGTTCCTTTGCCATGTGCCACTCTGCCTTGGAGCAAGATGAGTAAGGACTGAAACTGCCACAAATGATGAGCTAAATAAACCTTGTCCTCTTTAATTCTGAGTGCTAGAAAAGAGCAGGGTAGTTGCTGTAACCACCTAACTATATGGTTCAAGAGCCTTTGGGAATAGCTTGTGGGAAGATTTTTGAAAGGTTTGGAAATGACACCTGAAAGAGTAGTACTGGGATGTCTTAGGCTATTCTGTATGAGAGATTTTGTTCAGAGCTCAGGATACTAGAAGACTGATAGAAATCCTGCTAATAAAGACCAAGATTAGGAAGTTTCTGCTGGAAAGGACTGCATTAGTTGTCAAGTTCTAGATGACATATGTTATAGCTTGGCAAAAAAAAAATAATAATAATAATGTCTGCATTTTGCTCTTGTCCAGAGAATTTTGCTGAGACTAAGATTAAAGGTAGCAGACTAATTAAACTTGTAGGAAAACTTTTCAAGGCAGTTCAATGTTGAGGCAGTGACACAGCAACTGGGGCTTTTAGCCAAGTTTATGCTGGGAATTAAGAGCAAAGAGCCCAGTGTAATTATTTAACATGTGGGTTGGCCAGAAAGGAAGCTCCAGTAAAGCTGTGGGCTAAAAAGTAGAGCAGTGAAAATCTTGATTGCTGAGAAAAAGCAAGAGAATAGAAAAGATGGCCTGGGGGAATCAGAAGAAGTAGCAGTACCCCACCCTTTGCAGCCACAAAATGATGAAAGACTTTGCTTTGAGGAGAAAGCCACAGAGCTCCAGAATGCAGGCAGCATAGACAATCTGTACCTTCAAATTGAATTCAGATTGCTTAGTGATCTGGGTACTCAACCCCTACAGCCAAGAGAGTAAAAAGTCTGGCTATTGCTCAAGCTGGCAAGTGGACACCTGGCATCATCCACATGGCACTGATTTTAGGTATGTGTAGAATGCAAGAATTCTGAGGTTAAAAAGGCTTCCAACCAAATTTCAGAAGAAAGCCTGGGAGGCCAGGTAGTGTGTCTGTAAAGGACAACTTGTGAAGCTGGGAAGGAGAGGCCAAAGGTGCAGCAGAGACTCCAGAATTTGAGAAATCCAGAAACATGGATCATCTGGAAAAAAAAATGTGCAAAGAGAGAGCAAAGCAGGTCCAAGCCTTGAGAGCTATAATCACTAACAATGCCTTAGAGGTGGAGCCACTGAAGCTCTTTGGAGCTCATAACCTGCTGTGGTTTGCCACAGACGCTGCACATGAAACTATAGGGCTTAATGCTTGCCCTATTGGATTTTTTTTTCTTTTTTCTTTTTTTTTTTTTTTTTTTTTTTTTTTTTTTTTTTTTTTTTTTTGGTGCAGGGTCTCACTATGTATGCAGCCCACATTCATAGTGATCCTGCTTTTTGCCTCCCACGTGCTGGGATTACAGGTGCGCACCACCAAGCCTGGACTGCATTGCTGGCTCAGTGTACCTGAAGGCGGGGCCGGCGTGGCATGGGGAACCAGGGATCGAACCCTGGTCCCTGCGCTTACCAAACAAGCGCTTAGTCCACTGAGCTATACCGCCTGCCCTCCTATTGGATTTTTTAACTTGTTTTGGTTCCATTCCTTTGTATCCCACTGTCTATACATTCTGGAATAAAAATATCTATATTATGCCATTGAGTATCAGAAGTGTTTAATGTTCTTTTCATTTGTACAGGGACTCACAGATGAGAGTTTGCCTTACCTCTCAGAGAAGACTTGAGGTTTAGACTTTTCAGGAATGCTGCAACTATTAGGACATTGGAAACTCTTAAAACTATACCAAAATGACTATTAACTTAAAGGGATGTATGAGCCTTTGGGGAGGCCAGGAGAGAAATGCTATCATTTGTGTCCAGATGACCTCCTAAAGCCTCATATTGTCTTGAAAGCAGCTTCTAGAGTTTGTACTTGATTCATAGTCTAATGATGGGATTACAGGTGTGACTGCTATTGGGATTATGGCCATGAGTGCTACAATTGCTCCGGGATGGGATGCACAGTGTAAGAGAGGGAAAGACGCTTGCTCCCTTGCTCCTCTCTTTTTGCTCTTCTTGTTTCTCTGTCTCCCACTGCCATGAACTTTTGGTCCTGTCCTCCACCTCCCTTGAAGCCAGCTGATTATGGACCTAAACCCCTACAAACTGTGAATTAAATACACCCTTTCTCCTTTAATCGTGGGTGCCTGGTAGTTTGTCCCAGCAATGAAAGAAAGGTAACTAAGACACAGTTCAGTCTAGTCCTTATTGACTGACAGAAAATCTATAGGTTAGGCAGCAATGTAGAAAACAGGAATACAAACATCCTCTGTCCAAAGCACTCGGCATTTGTCACACCTTCTACTAGAAATACAAGATTTCTGTGCCAAGGGTTGATACCAGAGTGATTGATGTTTCCTATATATTTAAGCTCCATCAGACCAAAAGGTACTAGTGTCCATCTGCACACGTACACTGCACTTACAGTGAATATTACTTAAAAAGCTAGCTGAGTTATTTGGTGAGATTACAGACAGACAGACAGACAGATGATAAACTGATCACATGTGTAAAACACTTTCTAATATTAGGTTTGATGGTTTGGTTTGGTTTTTGCAGAACCGGGGATTGAATGCAGGCCCTTGCACTTGCCAGGGAAGCGCTTATTGTACTGAGCCATCTCCCCAGTCCGGAAAATTTCTAATATTAGGAAAAATTTTAGATGGACAGGAGTTGTGGCTTGTACCTGTACTCCCAGGTCCTTAAGATTTGAGGCAGATGGATCACAAGTCCAAGGTGAGGCTGGTGAACTTAACACACCTCTATATTAAACTAAAATGTCTTTTAATAGAGTTGGGGGAACATAGTTCAGTGATAAAGTACTTACCTAGCATAAGTAAAGACTGTTGGGTTCAATTACCAACATTATAAAAATAAGTGATCAGATCATAAATTATGCAAAAGCATTATTATCTCAATAGAATCTATTTCTTTCAAAATTAAATGCAGTGATTTTCATTTTTCAGTTTAACAGGTGGTTTGTCCCCCAAGACTTTACAAATAAAACCAAAGCAATGTCTGCTAAATGCTATTATGTATATACAATTAATGGATCTCTCATCTTAATAAATGAATTATTTACTTAATAATACTTGTAGGTCACTTCTCCTGAAACATAGCAAGACAACATAATTATAAAAATTACTTAATCTCCTGCAGGGGAGATAGCTCAGTAGTCTAAACACCTGCCTGGCAAGTACAAAGACTTGGGTTCAATACCCAGTGTGCCAGCCCTGAAACCCTGGGCATGCTACACTGGCCCCAGAACCTGCACGGTGGTACATGCATGTAATCCCAGCACTAGGGAGGCTGAGTAAAGAGGATCACTATGAGGCTGTGCTGTGTAGACCCTGTACCAAATATATAGATAGATAGATAGATAGATAGATAGATAGATAGATAGATAGATAGATAATAGATAGATAAGATAGATAATTGATTTTAAAAATCTACTCAATCTCAGTGTGCTTCCTAACAATGAAAGTGGCAATTAACAACAAAAAAAAAATGTTTTCTTCATCCCATTTTGTTATTTGTGTAGTAATCTAGAACAATTCAGGAATGTGACATATAGGAAACACATAGTTTATATTCTTTACATTGTATATAATACAAATTATGTACATTTAAATAAATGTGCATGTCATATATTCTAAAGCACATAGAACATTGTATATAACAACTATTTGGATAGTCTTAAATTTCTATTCCCTCAGAACTAAAATGTAATGTTTCTATATGTATATTCCTCCTTTTGTGCATTCAAATTCCCCAAGTAAAAATCTGCTCGGAGTGGTAAAAAGCATGCACCCCACTGAAGTCAAGGAGAAGCTTCTGAGCACCGCTTCTCCTTTCCATCTTCCTTGAGCCCAATCTGTGAGTCCCGAGGCAGTGTTCAGCCACCACCCGCGAGTGCTGTCACCCACTCACACCACCACCTCACACATCCTTTTCAGGTCATGCTGTGGATTGTACAACATCTCCTGCAGGTCAGATGAAAAAGAAATGCTTCTTTCCTTCCCTGAGGCTTGAACAATGGGAAGCAGGTCAGGCTGGAAAAACAATAGCAACCACACCTGCTCTGCAAAATTCAAACACAAAAAGAAAGTTCAAATTGAATTTTTGACACACTGACTGTAAAGAGACCTCCTATCAGTAAAAAGTTCAGTTTCCAGCTGACTTCACATATATTTTTAATGCCAATTCATGTCATTATTGACACTCTGTTAGATGGTAAGTGGAATTAAAATGACTCTGGGTACCTGACATGGCTCTATTGACACATCAGATTATGCTTAATGTTTCAAAAGCAAAGCAAAGAGAAGCAAAGCAATCACCCTGCCCTCCCTCACTTATTAAAGCCCTTTTCCAGCCAGGATGATGTAACTCACAAGGAAGAAATATCTCACATAGATTCACTAGGCTTTTAATATGAAAGATCCTCAAAATAACAGACTCTACTCTTTAAAGATTATGTTCATTCTTTCTAGTGAAAAATAAACGAAAACTGGCTCTTCATTTAAGATGTGGAATTTGTTTTTGCGCACATTTCCTGGCTCTAGCACTGTGAGTCCGGCAGGGAGAGCACAGCAGTTTCCAGGCCTGGTGACTCCAGACCTACCAGGGGCTGCAGCAAGGATCGTGAGTCTTTTCCTTCCCACAGCATACACGGCAGCTAGGTGTCTGCAGGGTCTGGGCTTCCTCGCGCACTGCCAAATGCTTGAATCAGCTTCTAGAAGGTCAGATGTGCCATTTGTTAAGAATTACACTCATGCTGACCTCTGCATGGAGAAAATGCAGAGGACAGTGAAGGTTAAGATCCCCTTCCGGCCCAGGGAGACACCAATCCCCACTTTTACTTTTTCTCATCAAAAATAAAAATGTGAACCCTTTCAAGAAAGATGGGGTGCACTGTTTTGTGTTGAGGATTTCATGTGTTTACTTATTTCATTGGGCAAAATTGGATCTTGTCTACGTATTTTTCATTCTGAGTTCATTGTGGATGTATTTTTAAGTCAGAGAAAAGAGCACTTTGTTCACTATTTTCTCAAGGAAAATATCTGGCACATTGGAAGATAATTTTTGGTATTTTATACCATATGATTGTATCTTGAAATTCTCAGACTTAACAAAAAATTACTATAGTGCTTAACATTTTTGACCAATTTCATACACTTATCTCTGATAATATGAACAGCTACTTTGAGGACAAAAATATACAATATAACAACCATTGTTGAATTTTTATCTTTTTCTTTTAAATTCTATATTGTTAATAATGTTTTTTATTATTTTTAGTATTATCACAAAGCAGGAATTTGCTATCAAGGCTGGGTTTGGGGAGCATAGTTATTTATAACTGAATATTTAATGTACCATTTTGTTTTTCAGTGTTTGTTGCTTGTTGTTATTGTTGTTGTTTTTCCATCTGATTCAACACAACCTGAAGCAGAAAGTATCTGCTCGCACTTAGGACTATGGGATTTCCAAAACACATTTCTTTGTCGTTGTGTTTGTATATGAATCTAAGTGGAAGAAAGCAGATAATTTGCCCTAAAAGACATATTTTGCAGCTATCTGTGGAAAGCAGGCAAGCCATTGCTTGCCTAGTGCTGGTAATCACAAAGCATTTTTCTGAAAGCTTTATAAATGCTTTTCACCCTACTGATAAGAGATTTAAAGTAGACAGAAATAAATGACAGAGCTCACAGTGACTTACCTCAACGGCACCACCACTCGCCTAGCATGCTGAAAACGCCAGCCATTTCACAGAGCCTGTCAGGCTTGACTCTCCCGCTGCCAGCTGGATGTGACAGCAAGTAAGGCAATGCAAGAAGAAGTATGAACACAGTTCAGCACAGCTGGACCTGGAGCCGAACCCAGGGCAGCCTCTGCTGTGAACGCTAGATCCTCCTATAGGGAGACCAGGACGGCAAACTTAGACCACAGTTCTGCTAGAAAGAGTAGATGAAGGTCCCTAGTCTAATGCTCAGAACACAGAAACTGGCTTTATTTTCTTTCTGGAGCACAACTTGAAAGTGGTATTCAAGACCACACTATACACAAAAGTTAAAAAATAATCTAAAAATAATATTTTCATGTACTGTCTCATTTACTTAAGACACACATACCTTCAAATCTTGAGTGAAGCTGTCAGTCTCTCATGAACCTCACACACTGATGGCGCTGGATATATTTGCTCTGGCTTTATCCTTGTCATCTTAGGAGAGAGCCCAGGATGCTGGGTTTAGGACACAACTGGCATCTAACAATTCTTATACCTCGGAGGACTTGGAATTTCTTCCTGTGCAAATTCCCTGACCAGGGCTCCTTCAGGAAAATATGGCACATTGCCAAAAAAGCATTTAATTATTATGCTCATAGTTAATGTAGTACAACCAGAAACAACATAGTGCCCATCCCCAACCAGAAGTAGTTCAATGTCTTCCCTGGTCCCAGAGGAAGGCAGCCTTAGCTCTGTCCATGGTATCCAGGCAGCTAGATGCATGTAATTCAGTACACCACTCAGCAGAGGCTCCTCCAGTCTTTACCTGCTTCTTCTCCTATGATGGGCAGAGGAATAAAGTTCCATTGTCCTGGTGCTCTGCCCTGCTTCTTCCTCTCTGTCTGTGTCTAGTTCTCAAGATACATAAATGTATCTGGCTTTGCCATTATGTCTCTTCTCTCCCTCTCTAGTCACAAACATTTTTCTGGTCATAATCAAGATAGACTTAGAGCTAATTATTCATGGAAAAGAATCAGACTATATTTTTAAGCTTTTAATTACATATGTGTATATAATTTGCATGTATGTTAAATCATCTTAAATGCATATATATACATATATATATATAAATATACATATATATACATACACACACACACACAGCATAGAAATACATTTATATATAAATGTTTGTTATGGTTTAAATCTAAAATGTCCCATACAAGAGGGGCTGACCAAACAGCTCAGCATATTAAAGTGCCTGCAAGCAGGTGCAGGGGCCAGGGGTTCGATCCCCAAGCCTGCCATGCCAGCCTCATCCCCGGAGCACATTGAGAGGTGATTGAGACTGGGTATGGTGGTGCATGCCTATAATCCTAGCACTTGGGAGGCTGTAAACAGGAGAATTACTTTGAGTCTGATCTTGTAGTGAGACCCTGAACACCCTGTAGACACTTCCCTAAAATACAGAATAAATAAAAATAGAATAAAATGTCCCCTACAAGTCTCATGTGTTCAGAAATGGGGCATTTAGAAGGTGATTGGCAATTGGCTCATAGGGGCGCTATACTCCTCAGTAGATTAATGCACTGGTGGGGTGCGAGGGGGCAGCGTTCGATGGAGTCAGGTCACCAGGGGTGCGCCTTGGGAGCGTGTGCCTCTTGCTGGTGCTGCCCCTGCACTCTGCTTCCGGGTGCCATGATGCGAGCAGCCTTCTTGTCCACACCGTTCCAACACGAGGTCCCTTCCTTGCAGCCAGCCCACTATGGGTTAAACACTGAAACTGTGAGCCAAACTAAATCCCCGTTCCTGAAGGCTGAGGTGTCAGGAATTGTGCTCTCAGTGATAGGAAAGCTGACTGATACAGTGTCTAGTCCTCTTGTTAATCTCTCTTCTGGAAGAAGCTATAGGGAAAGGGAGAGAGGGAAGATGTTACAGAAGAGCAGAGAGAGGAATATAAATGTATCACTATATCAAAACTGAATCAACAAAACAAAAACTCTTCAGATTTCTATAATGTTATTTCTTCTATACACATCTGTATTAGTCTCCAACTGCTACCAGCTTCCTGAAACCAATATGACCCAGAGATGCAAATCATATCTGAAACAGGATCAAATTTTTGTTCAGCCTTTAAGACTACATATTGTCCATATCTCCTTCTCCCAAAATAATAGAATTCTCCAGTCTGGTTGGAGACACCCACTCTTTATTACTTACCTCTTCTTAACAGGCACCAACTCCTCACAACACACTCAGCTACAAAGTTGATAAGCATAACAACCCCTGGCCCAATCACTTTCCAAAACTCCCCACCTATGGCTACATAAGACATTTGCCGGCCTTTGTGAGTCTAAATTTTAATACACGACTACTAGCATAGCATCTTCCTCTCTGGTTTTCTTGGTCCTTTCTCTTCTACTTCAATACCTCTTTTGTCTTTGACCCATGATAATTTTAATCATAGTATAATTGACCAAATATGTTTTTCTATGGATTCTACTATATACACTGAGGCAATAGAAAAAATAAAACAAAACTAATACTATCAACCACATTTAATTTAATCACTTCAGGAAATTTCTGAATGTATGTAAGATAGCAGTTGCTACACACAAGTTGCAAAATCAGTTTGAATTTTAAGGTCTGACAGAGAGAATTAGTTTCCTGATTCCTGCCTTGCAGCACTCCTAAAGAGGATATTGCGTTACTTTATTGTTTACCAAGTGCCCCATATAATTGGGAAGTAGCAAATGTACTATTTGTCATGCCTTATCCTTTCCAGGTAACAATCAAAAATAATCACTTATTATTTTTATTTCAGAAACAGATCAGATAGGACATGTGGGGTCTCTGATATGCCAGTTGGGAGCTTTGCATGACACCTAAATTCAAAACATAATATGCAGAGCTCTTTCCACTCCTTCAGGTATAGGGCTGCTGGTGTGGAGAATCTACTCCAAACTGCAAATTATTTTGAATTAGACACACATGCCACGCATTCATGGCAGCCCAGCATTTGGCACCTACTGCATGTTCCTCCAACAAATGCAGAAGAAAATGACTTTTCCCCCCTCAGGCACTGTGCTATTGAAAACCATGATGACAGTCCATCTCTGGTATTATGTTTTGTGGGAGGAGAAAAGTTCATTTCAAATTAATTTATGATCTGTGAAAAGTGCTAGAAACATGCTTCACTGCACCTAGAAGTGAGGATGCACCACTCCCTTAGAAAATCCATTTCAGGGGCTCTCAGGGCAAGACAAGCCTTGCTCCTCCTAGGTCAGACGTCTACCTTTAGCTACTGGTATTCAGAGCCATGGAATCAATTTAAAGAGTCAAAGAGGCCTGTCACCTGGAGAGAGTTGGAAAGACTGCAGTAAATGCTGCCACTGCTTCTGAAGGCTGAGCCTAGAGGAACTGCAGTTTACCAGAGGTATCACCTGGACCAGTGCACATATGTTTTTCAAAAACAAACCAAGTCCCTTTCTACCTCATTTCTCATTATTGGAGACTGTGCAGGGCAATAGCCAGTTTTTCATCCAGTTTTGCACTAATGTAACGCTTGTCAATAGCCAATTGGTCCCATTTGATCCAGGGCTTACACATACCAAGAGACTTCATTACAATCACCAAATGTGTCAGGCCCTGATTAAAGTTGTTTTTCCTGCGGGGCTTATGGATCCATATCTATTTTGCTGCTCCCCAGCTGTCTCATAACTCAACTATGAAGCTTTCCTTCAACGCTAGGCTTTTTGGTTGGCACCTGTTTATGCACAGCAGTATTAGTAACACACACAATTATATAACAATTTTGCAGAGATTTATAAACTATTCCTCAGATTCAGAGCAATTTGCCCCCACTATGATTCAGTGAAAGTCATATTAATTAGCAGTGAGGAAAAATAGAAGATTTTGGCATCAAACATAAACACTGACCCCCTGGGACTCCTGTGTTTTATACTATATTGACAGTCAGACTTGGAGAAGCTCTAAAATAAAGAAATGTTTGTTCAGGGCTTCTCTGTTTGGAGGGAAGCAGGGCTGATATGGAATTCAGAGGTGCTTTCCATTGGTGTTTGTAAATGATTTTATTTTAAAACTTCAGGAGACAAACAAATCTTAGGGACAAGACAATGAAGAGAGACAGGCTAAGTTAAGGTGAGGGCTAGCCCTGGGACAGACATAGAAGTAGGAAGACTTCCCGAAAGTTAATAGTTAAATGACATCGCATTTCAGAGCTAGGTATTTTATACACGGAAATAACAATATTTGAAAAAGTCATGCTAGAAATAGGCACAGACTTGCCCCAGTATATTGGCGGTAAGGCTGTGAATTAACCAGATACGCAGTCGCAGTAAAAGAGCAGCACTCAGGCATGAGACAGGTGCCCAGGCAGAAACTACGGACAGCAGCGCTCAGAAATCAAAGGATCGCCGAGGTCAGGTGTTGCTTTTTTTAGATGGCAGTAGCCACAAACTGCAACCAATAAAGTGACCTTTCCTTGTAAAGAGGTAATATCTGTACTCTGTCAAAACCTGAGCATTTCTACAGAGCACCAACCAATTCCACAAGTCGCCGAAGAGAAATAAATAACTGCCTCTGCAAAATGAAAGGATGTATTTCGCGATCATCAAATCCAAACAGTGTGTCTCACGAGGCCCTTGCGCCTTCCAACTAGTTCTTGTTCTCTAATTTTAGATCCACTGTAAGAACCTCACGGAAGATATTTCCTAACTTAGACCAATTCCTCTGGATTCCCAAGCTTTCCAAAGAATTAAGGAAGTGACAAAACCAAGGCAGGTAGCACCGGGCGGGCGGCAGGAGGGGACCGGAAGCAGAAGTCATGCTTTATACAGAATCACACCATCTATTCATAATCTGACTTTGTAGAAATATGTAGGGTTGATTTAGCATCCTCATTTTAGGGACCCCAAAAATCTTTCTTCATACTAATCCATGGAGATTTTTCATTGTTCAGGATGTTAATACTCAAAATTAAGACTACAGGACAAAAATCTATTACTTTCTCTTCTTTTATGTATTTAGTACAGGGTATACAGGGTCTCATTACACATATTGGACTGGAAGTGATCCTCTTGTTTTCAGCCTTCCAAATGCTGGGATTACAGGCGCGCTCTAGCACGCCCAGTCTCAGTCTCTGTCTCAGAGCACCGGGGGGCAGGGGCCAGCACAACACACCTGGGATCCAGCTCTGGTCCCTGTGCCTGCCCAAGAAGGTGCTTTTTTCCACTGAGCTGTCTGGCAGGCCCTCAGAATCTATTATTTCATAGGAGCAAATTATTTTGTAAATAATATATAGTTACAGAACTTTTAAAAATATACCAAAGGTAACAAATCAATTTTAATAATGCATTTTATACAATATACATCTTCAACATTAAAAAAAAATTGACTAGGATTCATAGCAAAAAAACTTTTTATAATGTTGGCCTTAAATCCTTTTCTGTGACTACAAATACTTCCGATTTTTGGCTCGAATTGATAGAACTGTAATGTTTAACTTACAAGAGCTTCCCATTGGCTTCGGACTTTCTTCCTACCACTTTTATTTTCAATTGGGATGAAAAAGAAAGAGTGTCAAACACTTCTTTAGAACATTTTTGAAATGTTAGGAACTTGCAGATACGGCTTACTGTTTCTCTTATGGTTGTCAAAGCAAAGTTTAATTTGAGACGCTCTTAATTATTCTCTGTGTTCTATCAGTGATGCAGAGAAATAAAATTCAGTAAGCCTTATGGCTTTGTTTATACTCAGATTAACATCAAGGAAAATGGACATTCTGGAGGAAGAAAGGGAATTTGCTCTTAATTGTGTGCATTTTCCAAAAATGTTTATAAATAACAAAATGAGAAATGAAACCTGATTGGTATTCTGACTTTGATTTCTACTAATAAAAATAAAAATCTTTCCACAAAGCTATCTTGTATAGTAAAAATGCTTTTATAACTTTGTTTCTTCCAGTAAGATATATTTATGACAAATGGGCTGTTGCTGTCATTTAAAAAACTGAAATTAAATTTATATTGCAGTCTTTTTACTAATAAGCTCATAGAAGGAAAGGCCCATTCTTTCTTTTTGTGGTAATATTTATTTTAATTGATCAGTGATTAATGTATGCACTTACAGGATACAATGTGGTATTTCCATATGCATATATTTTGTAATGATCCAATTAGGATGGAATTCAGGGTAGAATTCCATCATATTATACATTGGTCATTTCTTTTCTGCACTTTCAAAATCTTCTCTTCCAACACCTTGAAATACACCATTAGCCACTGACCATAGCTGTAAAAACACCTGGCAGTAGAGATTCAATGCTTCTTCCTCCCCCTAACTATCACTGTGCCCCTTTTGCTTTTCTCCACTCTCCCCAGACTCTGTAACCACCTTTTACTCTCAACTTTTGTGAGAGCAACATTTTTAAATTCCACATGAATGAGTTCCTATATTTGCCTGCCTGTTTCTGGTTTATTTCTCTTAATGTAATGTCTTCCAGTTTCATGTTTTCTCAAGGGGGAAGACTTTATTGTTTTATGGCTGAATATTATTCCATTGTGTTGCATGGTACATAACATATATGATATACCATATTTATCCATTCATCTGTTGATAGACAGATAACCAAAGCTATTGTAAATAATCCTTATCACAATGGGAATATAGATGTCTCTTCCACATACATTATATTTCCTTTTGTATTTCCTACTACATAGGTATCAGTATATACCTACCAATCATAGTGGGATTGCTGGGTCATGTGGATCATGTAACTGTGTTCTATAATGGCTGTACTAATAAACATTTCACCAAAGTGTATAACTTTCCCTTTCTCTATGTCTTCATCAGATTTTGTTAGATTTTTGTCTTTTTGATAGTAGTGCAACTCATATAAAGTGATATTATGGTTTTATTTTCAATTTCCTGATGTCTAGTGAATGTAGTTTTCAGATACTTAGTGACTTTTATGTTTTTGTCTTTGAGAAATGTCTAGTCAGCCCTTTTACATATTTTTAATTAGATAACTTATTTATTATGTTTTGTTTTGTTTCTGTTCTGCTATAGCATTGTTCCTTATAGATTCTGGTTACTAACTTCGTTTCAGACACGTAATTTGGAAATATTTTCTCCCATTTTATCAATTTTTACTCTCTTGATTTTTCCTTTGCTGTGTAGGAGTTTTATAGGTTAATATAATTCTGTATGTCTATTTTTGCCTTTGTTGTCTGGGGTTTAGGGTTCATACCCAAAGGAGCATTACCTACACCTATATCAAGTACCACTCTTCTAGCAGATTCATAGTTTGGGTCTTACATTTAAATCTTTAATTCATTTTTCATTGATTTTTTGTGTGTGACAAGAGAAGTCAAGTTTCATCCTCCACATGTGAACATCTAGCATTCCTAATATCATTTATCAAATAAACTTTCTTTTCCCCCATTGTTTGGTCTTAGCACCTTTGCGAAAAATCAGTTAATAAGTCTTTCTTAATACACTGGAACAACAGTAAAAGAAAAAAAAAAAACCTATGGTGGGTATGGCACAGCAGGCTGTTTGTATCCATTGAAAGCTCTACAGGATTTGCCATCATGTACTAGAGGTTTTTCACAGTAAGCTAATAAATACATAAATACCATACTAGAAAATAAGAGAATGCCTAAGAATATTTCAAGAAAAAGTTAAAAATGAAGCATATTTTATATGAAATATAGCCCTGCTTTGTCAATTTATTTATGTATTTATTTATTTGGCACAGGGCCTCACTACACAATTTGAACATGTAGTGATCCTCCTAACTCAGTCTCCCCAGTGCTAGGATTACAGGTGTGTGCCAGCATGCCCAGTTTCAGGGGCCATCATGGCCAGCCTGGGGTTCTAGGACCAGCATGGCACTACTGGACTATTTTGGAATATTTTGCTAAATTCACACACCTATGATATTTAGATGACAAAACTAAATGAAAAAGGTGATACAATGAACAACCATTTTATATCTGTATATTCAAAATAGGATAGATATACAGCTACATTCTCTTAATTCAATGGATAGAAAGATTTGTTCTAATAGTGTTTGTAAGCAGAATATCAAGTCTGCATCTTGTACAGTGAATAACCACTAAGACAACAATATGCAATGTATTAATTATTGAAACTGTCCTAATCAGATTTGAAACCGTCTCATTGCTATTTGATTCTCAATAAAATTATGGGGGGAAAAAGAATTTTGTCCCTGAAAATATTTCATAATCTGCTGACTATGGTAAAGTGATTCCTTGTGTTCTTATTTAATAATAAGAATACAAGAACTTTCTAAATGAAAGTTTTAATCACACTCCACTGGTGAAGGAACCTGTGTTGTGAATGGCAATATGCAGAAACAGATACGTACCACTGATATTCCATCCATTTGAGTTCAAACAGAAAGTCTACAAAAGTAGTTAGAATTTTGTGAAATTCCAAAAGTTTGTTTGATCCAATAGATTTGTAGATCAGTAAACAGGATTCTTAATATTCTAAGAAATACAGGCAGGAGACAAATATCTCATGTATTTTAAATATACATTTTAAAGCAGGTTAAACCTATTACAAACCAAAAGCAACATAGAGAGCTCATGACATGATTATATATTTTTTTCTCTTTTAAAATGTTTTATTTTATTTTTTAGACAGAATACCAACAATAAAAAATCAGAAATGATACAAACTTTCACTACATGAAATAATAGGAATTTGACAATGGTCATTTTATCACATAATATTATCTTCAATTTATTTGTTTAAATTACTGGATAGAAGCACATAAAAATGGTAAAAAAAAAAAAGAAAAGAAAAGTTATAAGAAATTAAAAAGGACAATTAAAAAATAAGCATTAACCTCTTTTTTCAGTAGGATAACAAAGTAGTACAATTATCTTAGTTATCCTGAATGTACACATACATATATCTTTTTCCCTTCCTTGTTTCTTGATTTTGTCTTTTCCTTACCCTAGTTTTTCCTTCCCTTTGAACAGATTCTTTCCCTTCCACATTACCTATTTTGCCTTTCTGATTTTATTTACTCTTTCAGGTTGTTACAAGAGCTAGACGATACAATGTTTGCACATGTGGGTGTGATTTATTTCACTTATGAGCATGGTCTCTTGTTGCATCCCTTTATCTATAAAAGCCTCAAGTTTAATGAACATATATTCTGGCATGCACTCCCTTTCCTTTGTATTACTCTTTATCTAAATTCTTTTCTGTCTTTTATTTTTCCCTTGAGCATATACCCAATTTTTGTATCATTTTTATCTTCACTAAGTTGTTCTTACTCTTCTGTTTCTTAATTTTTTAAGTACATTTGTCCTCATTTTTTTTCACATCTACTATATGGGTCTTCTCTTCATAAAGATTAGGTTCAATAACCTAATCCAAGGCTAAGTTCAACATTTTTCTACTTCCATTTAGAAATAGCATTGAGGAAAAAATATCTCAAATTCAAATCCAAATGTACGATATATTTTCAAAATCTGTGCCCAGAGCTCCTACATCCAAAAAGAAAATCAAATCAAATCAAAATTTTGAGTCCTATACACATTATCATATGCTTTGCAGTATGACAAAACTAATTAAAATATTAGCATTTCCTATGGGGAGCACTCAGAAAGATTACATAGAGCAATGAAGCATTGTCCAGATTGAAAGGGATTGTTAGCTCCATGGCTGCTTATCTTGACCATCTTAACAACTTGTGAATTTAAGGTTCATGTTCTACCTCCATCTTTACACGGGATTTCCCTATAATCAGCCACTAATATATGCATGTTGAATCATATTACAGTAATAGTTGACTTCAGCCAAGTTATCAAAGTTGACACAACTATATGACCAACTAAATAGATCTACATCTTGTATGACTACCTTGTATTCCTGAACAAGTAAGATAAATGAAAAGCAGTAATCTTAACACTGGGAAATTTTGATAGCTAATAACTGTTGATCATCTACTTTATCCAAGTACTACCTTCACTGACCATCAGATTGTCTTTCAATTTTTCAACCCTTTGAAAAAGGTATTATATTGCCCATTTCACAGATGAGGAAACAATGGCAGAACATTTTGACTACGCTGTGACAGTAACTGAAAAAGTGAGAATCTAAATGTAAGTTGGTCTACCTTGAACACCTATACTCCTTCACTATCCTATATTGCAGTATAACCTTACAAACAACAGGTGGGATTAGAATGATGCCACAAAAGGAGACTGTAAACCTGAAAACAATAAAATTTTAAAGTTATTTGAAAAATATTTAAATGCCTATCTCCCCAATGAGGTACTCCCATCAGTTCTGTCAGGATGTTTGAGATTTTGTTCAAAAGGAACAAATTCCTGCTGCCATTTCTCAGTTGATTATAGGAAAATAATTTCCATGCAGCCAAGTATGCAAGTGTACCAGCATGGGTTGCACCTTCCTCCTTATTTATTGCTTATAACTATGCCCCTTTCTTTGGCAAACAACACAATTTGTTAGTAATACCTCTATTATCCTTCTTTAAACATCACTGCCGCAGAGGTGACACTCAATTTCTGCAGCAGAGACAAGCAGATGGCTCTTCGTGGCCCCCCACTGGCTCAGCCACAGAGTGACTTTGATGACAGCCAGTTGTCTGCCCTCTCAGGATGAAGCACACAAATCAGCTGTACACTGGGGAGAGAAGTGGGCAAGAGAGGCAGAGATACGGCTGGCTAAAGGAGAACAAGGCCAAAAACACAACTCCACTTAGAATTGGTTTATTCTACCAAACAGTTACTCCAGAGGAAGAAAGACCACTGATATACAATTTCAGTTATGTCATGGAACAAAGGATAACATTCAATCTAATGCCTGGGCTTCTTGCCCATAATAAAATGTATTTCATAGTGATACTGATACCCTGCATAAAAAGAAGTTGAATAATCTTTATTTCCAGTATAAATCATTACTGTGCATTAAAAAAAAAATGCTTTCCTTTTGCAGGAATTACAGGAAGGAGATGTCAAAGTGCAACACAAAGAACAAGTAATTTAAGTACATTTCAATGTTAATCTTTATATGAAATCTTATAGTGTACTAAACATTTTAATCTTGATTAAGGCTAAAATGGACTCAAATCATACCTTATCAAATGGGGTGCATTATCCTTCTTTTATACATGAAAATTTTAAGACCAGTTGTCTTGCTTAATTTACCTAGTGTCTCACTAGTATTAAAAAACAGGAGCTCATTTAGTACTTCAACTAAGGACTTCAAATCCAAACCCAGTTAGGTACTTTCTGCAAAATCACACAGCTTTTGACCATACACTGTATTTTTTTTTTCTTTTCCAGTATTGGGGACAAAACTCAGAGAGGTTCAAATGCTGACCTACATGCCAGCCTTTTTTATTTATTTTTTTTTTTATTTTGACTCATGGCTTTGTCCATGCTGTTGTCAAACTTGTGATCATCCTGCTTCGGCACAAGTACAGTATGTGTGTGCCACCATACCTAACTGCATTTTATCTCTGAAGGAACATCTGTATGGAACCAACTGCTACTCTTGGATATTTCTACAGTCTGGGCTTGGGAGCCTGCACTTGGTTTTATTAACATGGTGAACATTAAACAAAATACCATAAATTTTAATTTTGTGCTAAGTTTTACAAGTTACATAGCCAGTCCTTTCTCTATTACCCTGACTGTGTCTTTCGTAATCTGTCTTCTACAGCGTATGGTCACCTTTTTATAACAGAACTGTATGACCTTTTATCCTAGACCCCATTACCTCTCTGAACCCAGTTCTACCCTAATATGTTCTAGTTCATTTACAATGGACCCTTAGCATTTTGGCACTACACTAAATGTCATTACCTCTTCCTAAAACACCTTTTTGCCAAAATATTCCCAAGCTTCTTGCCTCCCCTTCATTTCTTTGTTTAAATGCTATTTTTAAAAAAGAGACTGCCTCTGAACATCCTTTTTAAAACTGTATATCTTTCTGCCCAGTTATTTATTTTATTTTATTCTTCTTCATAATATTGAGGCACTCTTTTAAATAATGCATTCTTATTATTGGCTTACTTCATACAATCTTATAAAGGAGAAGCTGTGCTCCTTTGTCAAAATTTTCAAGTTGAAGCCCTAACCTTCAATAGTTCAGAATGAACCATTGAGGGTAGGATGTTCCAAGAGGTGACAAAGTAAAATGATGCCAAGTTTCAGCCTAATCCAATTTGACTGTGTCCTTGTGAGAGGAAATCTGGGTCTGCAGGGAGGCAGCCAGAGCAGATGCCCAGAGAAGAAGGTCCTGTGAGAACAAAGAAAGTGGCCATCATCAAGTAACAGAGAGAAGCTTTCTGAGAACCTATCCTAGCAGTATGTTGATCTGGAGTTCTAACCTCCAGAAATTTAAGAAAATAAATTTTGATTGTATAAGCTACCTGATCTATAGTACTTTCTTGGGGCAGCCTGAGAAAACTGGTACGACTGTCTTTGCCATCTGCTAGAATATGATAGCTCTTTAAAAGAACAAGAATTGTTTTGTCTACTGCTATAGACTTAGTGCCAAGCAGTATACATGGAAGATATTTTTAAATTGTTGAATAAGCAATGAATAATTGAATAATTACTTAAGAGGAATTTGGAGAGAATCTCCAAATACTTTTAGTGCCAAGATGTTTTATTCCACACTATCTGAATTAATTATGCCACAGAAGACATTGGGAACCTTTTGTTAAACAAAAGTTTTCCCTATAATGGAAATTGACCAGCTCTGTGTTTTTATCTGGGCTTATAATGGAATCACTAATGGATTATGTCAAGACCAAGAAACTAAGGATCATAATATGTACTAGTAGAAAGGTTGTCACACATTTGTTATTGGAAAAATTGCACCAACTAAACCTCCAGCAAAAATCAATCGGGAATTAAAAGGATAGTGCACAAGCTGCCTCCTATGCATGTATTTGATAGCTGAGACCAGTTACAACTAACTGCTTTCAGCACTTGTGAAGCTAGGTAACTGTGGCCTCATTCTTCAAAACACATTCAAATTACTGCATGATCCTGAGTTTTGTCCAATAGTGCCACCATTTTTGTCCTCAGAATAGCAGAAAAAAAGAGAACAGCAGATTGCCAATGACACTGATTGGTGCTCATGGTTCTCTTGACTACCTAACCTGGATTGGTTAATGTTCCCCAAGATAGCCACACATGTTGAGCTCCTTCAGGCATTTCTGTAGGCGATGACATTTTTTGCATGGACAGTTAGAACAAAAAATGTTCTAGGACCTTGTAAATGGAGCTACTTCAATATGCCAAGCTCCTAAAAGAATGCAGGAATTTATGTTGTCCTACTGCTTCCTAGGATATCCCTGCTTTAAAGTTAAAAATTTCTCAGACCTATAGAAAATACCATACCAATGTGTTTCATTTATAAATGTAGAGAGGACAATGATTTTTTTGGTATGGTTTCACAGCAGTACCTATTTTCCATTTAGTTTCCTCACAAATCTTATTACTACTCTAGAATACAGCAAAAGAATTAGATGGACTCTATGTGAGGTACTTAGGAAAGCCCTTTAAAACCATAAATCATTTAATCATTAGCCACATGCTCTGAAGTAATTATTCATATGAATACAAGGTAATACAGCTAAGGTTCAGGAAGATCAAAACCTTGTCCAAGATCACTCCCTTAAGAAGAAATGTTTAACAGATCTCAGCCCAGCATTCCAATTCTTTAGTAGCAGTCCTTCTTTTTAGAAGGCCAGCTCTTATGAATTTTCAACCTTTGAAATTTGGTTGGGGCCGACTAAGCAACATGTTCTAAGAGAAGGACATGTAACCTCTGGGTAGCAATAAGAGATACCTGGGACATTTATAGTAATTACTAGATGGACTGGATGTTGCTCTGAGCTTACCACATGTCATCTGGAGAAGATTACCTGACCAAGAATGAAGTTTCTAAACAAAATCCCAAGTAAGAAATGAAAAAGGAATGAACAAGACAGGCACTGCAAAAGCATAATTTGAACCCTACATCCAGCTAAGCCAGAAGACCCTTACAGACCTATAACCTATACTCTTCCACTTGTCTGCTTTTTAATATCTGTTTGTCTAAAGCAAATATGAGTGTTTAGTTTGGGATTTTTATGCAACAGAGTCATAAAATGCCTAGGACAAAGATGCACAATTTTTTAATGTGTTTGGTACAGGGTCTCACTACACAGCTTGGACTTGTAGTGATCCTCCTGATTTTTAGCCTTGGGATTATAGGTGTGGGCTACCACATCCAGTTTTGGTGGTTGGCTCAGCGAACCTGGGGCCAAGGACAGTGCATCATGGAACACACAACTTTTATCTAATCATCTTTTCGTTTTATAATGTTCTCTAATGATTGTCCCAACACATTGGGTCAGTGGTGTCAAATATATGGCATGCTTATCAAAGTGCTAAACAATTCACCACTGCTGCTTTAGAGTCTGCAAACAAATACCAAAAAACCCCACTAAATTCAAATTAATAGCAATAATCATCAGAACGACCATATGATTGACTCATCATGATATAGTGTCAGATCTGCTATGTAACAGACAAGCACATGCATTAAGAGGCTAATATCTTCTAGTCCCCCCTTATACCACTTGTGAAGGTACTAACATAGGAAGCCAAGGCTTGAAGAGCAGAAGGAACGGGCTCTCTGCCCTAGGTAGTGGTAGAGATAACTTAACTCGTTATCACTAACTTATTTGTATGCCTGAGAAGTAAAATTTGAAAAGGACAACTAAGAGAAGGAGAGACTTTGATGCCTAATATTAGTTGAGGATTTACCTAGTTCTGTGTTCAACCAGCATTATCTTCAGTTTTTTTAGTTATGCAGTTAAATAATTTTCCTTTTGTAGTAAATCAGTTTGAGTCTCGGTTTTGTCAGTGTAATAAAATACACCATAAATATAGCTAAAATATTGCTTATCTTTTCTAATTTTTCAAAGATACTATAATGGATACTATTAAGTATAACTGATACACTAAAATCAACATTCTGGGCTCTGGCCAACAACACAGATCATAGTCATTCTTCATCTCACAAATCAAAAATGTAATATTAGTACTTAAAAAGAAAATCTAACAGATCTAAAGCAAAATATGAGCTTGACTACACCTCATGCTGGAAGACTATATCTTTCAAAATTGGCTAGGGCAACACTCTCTGGTTCCACAAGTATTTCAAGCACTTGGCCATATTCCTCCAAGATACTGCTTCTATTTCCTTGTGCTTAAAAATGAGGTTGTATGTTTTGAATACCTATATGAATAAAATACAGAGGAATCCAGATGACTGGATCCTTGCCACTACATTGGTGGGACCAAGCAACAAAGGTAATGCCAGCCACACAGTAGGACCCCACTTACTCACAGTGTATGGATGGGACTAGTGAGGTAGAAAAATTTGAAGCAACGTTAACAATAGGAGTCAACAGATGGTAAGTTAGGTGAACCAGTGTAGTGCTTCAGGACAAAATACAAAGAATAGAAGCAGATGGATGAAGCATCAACTTCACTTTCTTTTTCTAATTTTTTTATTATTTATTTTTTACCTTTCTTTTTCTTTTCCTTTCTTCTTTTCTTTTCTGACCTCTTTTCTAGTTTTCCAGAGTTGAATAATCATCCTTTGCCCTCCAGGCTGGATTCTACTTCCTTTTCAGTTACCTTTGTTATATCCACTTTCTGCCTTAAATTCCCTCACCATAGAGCAAAATCACTATACAATCTCCTACTTTATAATTGATTCTGTTACATCACCATAGATTTTGCTTTTATGGTTTAAGGTTCAAAACTAATAGCTTCCACATGAGCCATGCATGGTGGCACACACATGAAAACCCAGCACTTGGAAGGATGATGCAGTAGAATCATTGGGAGTTTGAGAGTCTGGACTACAGCGTGAGTTCCAGGTCAGCAAGACCCTGTCTCAAAAAAATTAAATAATAATAACCACAATTTATAAGTTTCTAAACAGTACTTTATGCTATTGCTACTGCTAACTATATTACTTTAGTTAAAATGTCATATCTTTTGTGGCCAATTGTTGTCTCTTTTGAAACAGTATTGGGAAGCGCTAGGTAATGACCTCACTATAGTCCTACACCAAATGACTGGGGACAAAGTGGAACAGATACCAACATGTCATATTTAAATAATTGGGAAGGTAGGATCTTGAGACATACATAAAACTAGAACCTCCTACACAATGAAAACATTCCTAAAGAAGAGACTTATCCTGCATATAGGTGCCTACTGCAAAAACATAAGGATCAACATAGTAAATAAAACAAAATTTTTCTGAAATAGAAAATAACAAGGTTCAAAAGCAAAATTCAATCTCAGCCCACATAAAACAAGTCCAATATATCAAGAAAGAAAGAAATGATATCCATACACTTGAAATTTATGTAATGATACCAACTCAAGAAACAAATACATAAGGCTATAGAGGAAAGTAAATCATAAATAATTTTTCAGGTGCAGAAAGAAATGACAAACATAATGAAGGAAATACACAGCAAATCTAGAATGGGCATAGATTTAAAAAACAGAGGAGCATAGGAAAATGATGATTGGGCCGGGGAGATGGCTCAGGGGTTGGGGAGATGGCTCAGCAGAGTAAGCACTTCTCTGGCAAGTGCCTGCATTCAATCCCCAGTTCAAAAAAGGAAAATGATGGAAATCTTGAATGAACAATATAGGAAATAAATAAAATTTATGAAACAGATTCAATGAGGCATCCAGAATATCAAAAAATCCATTGAAAGGACTGGTGAGATAGCTCAGTGGACTAAGCACCTGCTTAGGCAAGCACAGGAACCAGGGGTTTGATCCCTAGCACCACATGCTGCACTGGCCCTAACCCCAGGTATGCTGAACTGGCCCACAAGATGGGCATGGTGGCACATGTCTGTGCTTCCAGCACTGAGGAGGCTGAAAACAGGAGGATCACTGTGAGTCCAACCTGCTTGGTGAGACCTCGTACCAGATACATTAAAAAAAAAAAAAATCCACTGAAAGCTGGCAAAACCTCTTGAATAAAAATGAATATATATTTTCAGACCTTGAAGACAGGATCATAGTAGTGATCATAAAAGGAAAGACCTTTTATAAATAACAAGGGATTGAGAAATAATAATTGAGCAGTTGCAAGATGATGCAAAGAAAACACAGTGTAAGACTGACTGGTGTCCATGAGAAAGCAGAAGTAAACATAGATGACATAAAAAGACTATTTACAACACAATAGCAGAAAATTTCCCAAGTATGGGAACAGAATCTGACATATAGATAAGGGAGGCATACAATGGTCCCCCTCCTTATAGCAGAGGCTACAGTCCAGACAACCCACATAAGGAAAAGTCAGCAAAGTAATGGTGTTATATTTTAGTGCATATATATATATATTTTTTAAGGCTTATTATATTCATATATTTTAAGGTTTATAAACCCTTCCCACATTCTTATGTCTTTCCCATACTTTTAAAAACACTTTTATGTTCTTAATGAGTTTCTGGACTCATAACCTATGTAATTTTAACAGCATATGTATACTGTATGATACTGTAAAATCCCTCAATATAGCAAAAAGTCCATGATAAATAATTTTGATTAATATTTTTTGAAAACCCACAAAACAGTGAGTCTGCAAAAGTCAAACCACGAAATTGTGAGGGACTACAGTATAGAACTCCAAATAGCCATGACCAAAATGAATCTACACCCAGACATATAAAAATAAAGATTCCAGAAATTCAGCAAAAGAACCAACTAATAAAGGTGTTAAAGAAAAGAAACAGATCTCCTAAAAAGAAAGACCATCAGAATCACAGCCAGCTTCTCAACACAAGCCCTCATATGAAAGAAAGCTTGGAGTAAAGTATTTCTAATCCTAAAAGAAAACAACCTCTTGTCAGACTGGCTTACCTTGCAAGAATATCAAATTCAGTGGAGAGATGAATTCCTTCCATAATAAAGAACAAGTGAAGAAATTCATGACCACCAAATCAACCCTCAAAAGTGTACTAACAGATATTATATGTAAAGATAAAAATGACCACTACTTCAAGAACAACAACAAAATACAAACCACCAGGTGTGGCAAGCAATTAAACAGAAGGGGAAAAACAGGGAACCAACAGCAGGAAAATAACATGTCACACATAATTCAATACATATCAGTTATGGTCATAAATGCTAATGGTCTCAATTCACCAACAAAAGAAACAGACTGGCAGAATGGACCAAGAAACAAAATCCAACAATGTGCCGTGAATAAGAAGCACATTTGGGGCTAGGGAGATAACTGAGTAGAATAAGTGCTTGCCTGGCAAGCACAAAAGCCTGAGTTCAGACCCCAGTTGTAAAC
>PVKA01011130.1:0-62016 GCA_004027165.1 Ctenomys sociabilis | reverse complement strand
TTGAAATTTTATCTCACAAATGAATTTCACAGATTTTAACCTTTCATTTTTCTCTAATTTCTTTTTCTATTTCCTTCTTCTTTTTTTTTTTTTTGAAAGTCTCACTATGTAGTACGGACTGGCTTTAAACTCATTTGTGTAACCTAGGCTGGTTTCAACCCCACCTCAGGCTCCGGGGTGCTGGGATTACAGGTGTATGCCACCACACCTGGCTTCCCTACCCCTTTTCACATGAGGTTCTAGGACTCTGGAGAGCACAAGAATGACACTGAAGAGCGTTATCTATATCATCCTGCTCACTGGTAAATTGGTGTGAGGCCCGAGTGCAGTACACTGAGCAGCACAGTGTGTCCTTTCACAGCTGGAGAGGAGCAATTCTATCTTATTACCAATATAAACATGGAGAAAGTGGCATAACAGCATGAAGGGACTTTACATAATCTTCAACTCACACCTAAATTACATCCTTATTTTACTTTAATGTTGAAAGAAAACAGCATACCTAATCCCTTTTATGAGTTTATAGCCTAATTCTTTGCTCAGGTCCTCTGCAAAATTTAATTAAACACCAGTATTTTAAAGTTTTTCAAAATAAAGTCTTATACTTTAATACATATTTAATTAAAACTTTCCCAAAGCTTGTGGAAGACATAGAAAATAGCTTCACAGAGGAAAGGCAGAGAACAGGCCTGCAAATCCCATTTCTATTTCATTTTATTTTTTAAGGGGCATAAATGGATGTACTAGGCAGAATTTGAATTGCACATTCAAATAAAATAGAAGGCAGGCCCACAAGAGAGGTGCATTACGGTTTGGAGCTGGAAATATCTGTGTGTTTCTGGAGGTGGAGCTGTGTGGAATTTGTTGGTTTACCACAGAAAGATACCAGTGCATTTTACACAAGAAAGGATGAAATACTTCACAGGAGAAAACCAGGGCCAAGTCTTTTTTTTTCAAAGATGAGTGATCTAAAATATTTTGCTTACAAATGCTTTTAGAAGTCTTTGTTTCTCTGTCTTAAGGTTAAGTTTATCGCCTACACTAATTTATGGGCTTACAGTATTTTTACAGGACTTGGGTATGATGGGCCTGGAATAACAGCAGATAAACAAGTGGGGTGGGGGGTAGAGATGTGCTCGGCCTTGGGTAACTTTGTATCATCAAGCTATAGTCCTCCTAGTACAGTTTTAAAGTAGTTCTGTCTTACCACAATTCCCTTCCCCAGACTTTGGTCTCTATTCTTAGGGATGCAGAGAGCCCAAGATCTGTCTTCTCTGGTTGCTCCTCAGGGGGTGCTGACCCCACCCACATAAAGGTCAAAACTTTCCTTCTGACTCATCAAAAGAAGGCACAGAAATAGAGCCTTTGTTGACATTCAAAAGCCACTGATGCTTATGCTCTACTTTATAATTGTTAAATAAGCAAGGGCCAAAACATTAAAAGTAAGATATTGGTGAATAAAGGTCCCAGGAAATTGCCAGTTTTAATAACAAGAAAAAGTAAAATACTTAAAGCATTTTATACTACTTCTCAGTAGTTTATTTTTAATTGACAGTATATGGAACCTGTACAATTTGAGGTTCTGTAACACAAGTACACTGTGCAATCTCTTGGGTTGTTTTCACAGGGTTCAGCATCTAACCTAGGGCCTCATGTGTGAGGTGAGTGCTGTACCACAGAGCTACACCCTCAGTCCCTGGCTGTGAGCCTAAAGGTCCCATAACCACATCCTGAAGGCTTGGTCCACAAGGAGCAGTTCACACAGCGCCAGGTCAGAGCACATGCAGTCTCTCTTTCTGCCTCTCTTGCTCAAGAGCCTGATTTATCTGCATAGTCTTGAGCCCTTTAGTCATCCAACACCATTTCTCCATTTGTGACCTTTAATAAAGGAAGCTGCTTTTTCCTCACCATTGAGGGTATGCTTTTGCTTGCCCTGCAAAACTTGGAGTCTATAGATTAGATTGGCTTCATGGTTACAAAACCTTTGTAGCTGTGAGGCCAAATAACATGTAAGCTGTTTATTTCAGAAATTTTGTCACAGATACAGAAAGCTACCATGTGGCCCAATGGAGCTAGTTAGGTTGCTATTATTTCACAGTGTGTGTGTGTGTGTGTGTGTGTGTGTGTGTGTGTGTGTGTGTGTGTTGTAGACAAAATCTACTCAATGATTTCCAAAACATAACCTGACATGGTAGTGCACACCTGTAATCCCAGCAAGACTGAAGCAAGGGCATTTCTGTGAGTTCAAGGCCAGCCTGACTACATAACAAAACCATATCTCAGAACAACAACAGTAATAAAAGTTATTAATTATAGTCATCAGACTGTAAAATGAACTTTTTGAACTTATTCCTTCCTGCTAACTGAAATTCTTCATTTTCTAACCAACATCTTCTCACCCTGACCCCAGCCCCACCTCTAGGTTTCTAAAATAATTTTTTTAAACTCCACATAAGAATAAGATCATGAGGGGTTTATCTTCCCATGGCAAGGTTTTTTTCATTTAACATTACGCCCCCTAGGTCCATGTATATTGTCACAAATGACAGTACTTCTCTTTTGGGGGGAGAGTCTCTCTTTGAGACAGAGGTTCACAATACAGTTCAGGCTGGCCTTGAGTTCACTTTGTAGCCCAGGCTAGTCTCAAACTCACAAGGATCCTCCTGCCTCAGCCTCATGAGTGCTGGGATTACAGGTGTGCACCACTATGCTGTCCTAGGATTTCCTTCTTTTTTATGGCTGAATAGAATTTCATTGTGTGTGTATTTAATTCATTTAGCTATCAGTGGATATTTAGGCTAATTCTACATCTTGGCTTTACTGTAAATAATGCTGAAATGTCTATACTTACTGACTTTGTTTTCTTTGGGGTAGAACTGCTAAATAACATGGTAACTATATTTTACATTTTTGAGGAACCACTATACTGTTTTCCATGATGGCAGATTAATTTGCATTCTAACCAACAATATAAAAAGATTTCCTTTTCTCCACATTCTTTCTTACTGTCACTTGCTATCTTTTTAGGGCAGTAGTGTGCTGAGGGCTGAACCCACAGGTGTTGCACCACTGAGCACCATCCCAGCTGGTTTTATTTCTCAGTGTTGGCCAGTATCGTGGCACATACCTATAATTCCACCACTTGGAAGGCCTGAAGCAGAAGGATAACGAACTGAAGCCTAGTCTGGACACTCCAGTGAGAGCCTGTCTCAGAGAAGAGCTAGAGATGTAACTCAACACAAAGGGTCTGCATTTGGTCCCCAGTACAAGGATGCACAGTGGGGACAGAGTCTCACTTGTGCTGTCTGGCTGTCCTTGAACTTGGTATTCTTTTGCTTCAGCCTCCTAAGTAGCTTGGTTTACATTCGTGTGCCACCACCCCAAGTTCATCTTTTTCATTTTTTTTTATAACACCCATTATAACAGAAGTGAGGAGCTACCTGGTGGTTTTATAACTTTCATGTTACAAAACAGTGGGAATAGGCCTTAGTTCCCTCCTGCTAATCATCACACAATTTGACCAGCTACTGCAGCTACCTTTGTAAATGTGGTACTTTTTCTCAGTGGAAAAGAGCATTCAGAACAGCTCTACTAGAGCTGGAGTCTTAAAATGGAGAAATTCTACCAGAGTTCCGTTTCTAACATGCTTAAAGTCTGATTCAAACCTGTATCAGGAGACCTCTGAGAAAGTAAAGTAGCTCCATGGTAGTTTAGGGCCTCCCTCAGAGGATATTTGGGATGACTAGCTTGCATCCTTCCCCCCAGTAGGACCGGGGACTTTCTGAGTTGACTCAGGAGCAAGGGCTTCTTGTTATAGGCTGCTGCAGACCCCAGGGACTGTGACACCTGTGCAAATCTCTACCTAGTAATGGTGTCTGCCCTGGGTCCAAGAGAACACAGCAGACCTTGCTTCTTGGAAAGGCTATTGAACAGTATTATCCCAAAGAAAGAGAAATCAGGAGTTCTGTTAGAGTCTGAACCTTCAAATCCCCCCAAAATTAAAATTCAATAATAGGGCTGTGGAGATAGTTCAGTGGCACCGCCTAGGCAAGCACAAGGACCTGGGTTCAATCCCTGGTGCCACATGCCATGCTGGCCCCACCCCAGGATGCTGAACTAGCCACCAAACCCGGCCTGGAGGTACATGGGGAGGCTGAGATGGGAGGGCCACTACAAGTCTGAGCTGCACAGTGAGACCCTGTACCAAACACATAAAATTTTTTAAAAAACAATAATAGAAAAATATAATACCATTGTATAGAATTCCTACAGCATACATATGTGGATATGGCCAATAAATGACAGGCTGTCTGCCTACATCTACACTTGAATGTATACATAAGGTATATATGTAGATATACTCAAATTTATGTACACAGGAGATAAATACACCAAATGAATCATGCATATATATGCTTACATATACATAAATAACAAATATAACTTATACTTCATTATATGTCATATAGTAGAGTGGGAAGAAAACCTACAAAAACACTAGGATCCCAACCAAGAAAGTAAAAATCAGAAATTCCACATGAAAGACCAAACTTGAAAGACTTTAAAATTTAAAAAGTACATTTGAGATAGCCTATTTCATTCTAGCTCCAAATAGTTTTGATCTAGTAGGGATGTTACACACAGTTTAAGTATTATGCTAAAAAAAAAAGAAAAATTGACCTTGATTATTTTTAGTGAATTCTGATTGGGAAACTCAGGGTGGAGGGAGAGAGACAGTGGCTCGGGTGTGAGGCTGAGCCAGCAGCAGCAGCCACGTGTCAGGAGCCTTGGCGTAGGGCGTGTGCCCTGTGCATGCCACATATTAGTGCTAATCTTCACAACAATCCAAAAGCACGGATTATGTTCTTAATTTCACAGAAGTGAAACTTGAAGGTTAACTAACTACGGCATGGCATACTGTTAATCAGATGGCAGAATGAGAGAGATGGAATTCAAAGCACTTCAATTATGTAGATCTTTGGAGGGATGGATGAAAGAGATGATGATTGTACAGAATCCTTTTAGTGAAAGGACTATATTTAGATTATAATCTAAATATACCATGGAAAAAATAGCTATATAAACTAACAGTATGATAACAATAATTAAATTGGGTCATGGTCATCTTGGAGCTAAGCTAACAAGGTGCGCCTCTGGTTAAAAACAACCACAAAAATCACAGTCAATAAATCCAGCCAACTAAACTAAATGCTCTGAGATCAGGTGATCAAGAAAAAGGCCTATGGTCACTGTTACTTTAGCCACAAAAGTATTCTGGTAAAATATAAAAAATAACTTTTTATGGTTATTTTGCAGTTCAATAGAAAATAAAAGTACAAGTCTAAATATCATAGTTTATTTTTGTCATTCAATATTATTGAAAAGACGATAGCAAGAGTTACTATCAAGTATGACTGATAGATTGGTTGGTTAATTGGTACTGGCCTTGCACATGCTAGGCATACATGCTACCACCAAGCTTCAGCCCTGGTCTTAGTATCTTTTATTCTAAAAATTGTTATTAAAAAAAAAAACAAAAAACACAAAACTCTGGGGCTACTTATTGAGTATTTTCTTTCCTCTTAACAGTTTGTTCTTTATAATTATGTGAAGTCTTCCTTAGGGTTTTTTTTCTTTAATAAAGAAAACTACAGTTGTTTCCATGACAGCAAAGAATCACTGATTAAAAAGAAAAAGAAGAAAATGGTAGCATCTATTAGGAAACACTACCTTAGTTTTTAAAGCCCAGGCATTTTTGTTTTCAGAAAAAAAGATGGAGCCAACGGCTGTACTAAATGTCCTGCTCCTGTTGAGTGGGATGGAGGCCTGGCTCATCACCCTCTAGATTCACCCTTGGTCAAGGGTGTGGCTCAGCAGCATAAGCACCTGCATGGCAAGCACAAGGCCCTGAGTTTCATTCCTCAGTACTGAAAAAAAAGTTTTTCTTGGCTTTTCTGGGAGGTCACTGGCATCCTGGGGCAGGTATTTTGCCCATGAGGTTGAGCTGTCTGTGATTCAGACAAGGCTCCTGAGACTTCACTGCACACTGCATCCTTGGGCTTGTTCCAAGGCCTTTCCACTCTTCTTGACTTTCCTCATTCTTTGCCACTGTTGATAGTTTTCTTTTTCCTTACTTGACTGTTTTGCTCCTCATGCTCTCCTTTTTAATGTAAGGATCCATCTTAAGGTGACTACAGATATCTTTGTCATAATTGCCCTCTTGCCCGCCAGGTGACCTTGGAACACAGCCCAAACCCTATAGAATAAACAAAGTCATTAAAATGGTCAGCTGTGTGTTTTATGCTGGCCACTGACGCCTGAACTATTTCTGGACTTAATGCTCAACATATTAATAGTTTGGAGAAAACTAAGGTACATTCTGGTTTGCCACAGCCCACCTCTATGTAGCTTAGTATATAAGAGTTTTTCTCTTAACTTGGGATACAGGGAACCTCTAGTTTTCCAGCCACCCAAAACATACTTCTGTCCTTAAGCCCCTAACAAATTATACTTGGCAGCACTCGGGAGGCTGAGGCAGGAGGATTGTTGTGAGTTTGAGATGAGGCTGAGCTACAAAGTGAGCTCAAGGCCAGCCTGAACTGCATAGTGAGACCCTGTCTCAAAAAAGACAAAAAAAAAAAAAAAAAAAAAAAAAAAAAAAAAAAAAAAAAAAAAAAAAAAAAAAAAAAAAAAAAAAAAAAAAAAAAAAAAAAAAAAAAAAAAAATATATATATATATATATATATATATATATATATATATATATATATATACTTGGTAGAATCAGGGACATGTCTGCATCTCTCTTCAGTCTTTGGCACCTCCCATCTTTGGCTGATTTTCATGGCACCAGAAGGATGCAAGGTGAAATAAATATATTTCCCACATTATGACCAAGTACATCTTATTTTTTCTATATTTTAGGGAAGGGTCTACAGGGTATTCGGGGTCTCACTACTAGAATGGACTGGTAATGATTACAGCCCCCAAGTGCTGGGATTACAGGTGCATGTCACCATGCCCAGTCTCAGTGTGCCCTGGGAGCAGGCCTGGGGATTGAACCCCTGGCCCCTGTGCCTGCTTGCAGGAGAGCTATCTGGCCGGCCCTCCAAGTACATTTTAGATGATAAACATGTTACTATGATTATCTGTATTGTTAAAATACAAATATATGTATAACATATATATATATATATATATATATATATATATAACCAGTCATACTATCAAAATGCTAATATCCTTAGTATTTTATTTCACCCTGTGGAAATTTTAAGATTTCTCTTTCTCCCTCCCTCCTTTCTTCCCTCTCCCTCTCTCTCCCTCTCTCTCTCCCTCTCTTTCTCTCTCTCTCTCTCATGAATTGGAATACCTTTTATCAGATTCAAGGCACCTTCTCTGGTGCTGAGTACACTTTTAGCTGCTGATAATATGTAGTTTTCAAACCACTGCTCTCCCTTCTGCCACCTCCAGAGAGCTATTAAAAAGAACTAATTATTGTCCTGGTCATAGGCAACTTTTCAAACTCCATCCATTAAGTAACCACTGGCCTACATACTCATACTAAGATATAAACTATATCTTATAGTTTATAAGATATAAAGTATGTATTTAAGATGATATATAAAAAGTCATTTCACCCAATAATTTTTAATATTATGCACTTATATTCTGAAAAAAATGTAGAAATATATTTGGATTATGTAAATGCAACAATTAAATTGCTAAAATGCTTTTAAAGAGTCTAAAGATATGCTTACAAGGGCTGGGAAGATGGCTCAGTGGAATAAACGCTTCCCTGGCAAGCACAAGGGCCTGAGTTCAATCTCTGGTTCCGCCAAAAAATAAAAGATAAAGTGATATCTTACAAATTAATTTTATCTATTTCATAGTCAGTCTGAAAGTGTATTGTTAGCTTAAAATATTTTTGCAATTCCTTTATTGAAATGGCCTTCCAAACCAACTTGGTAGACACTAAAGAAAATCAGATTCCATTTTAGTCATCTTAAAATTTATGTTTATCATAATTATTATCACCCCAAACAGAAACAATTCTAGCTAAGTTGCCACCTGCCTATACACTAACCTATATGTTAACTAGCTTTTTGTTTCTGAACCTTTTATCTGCTCCCAAAGAACATGGAGTTTTCACTATTAGAAAATGAACATGAAACAACTATTAATAAAATTTCAAAAAAAATATTAAAGAATGTCAAGACAATAAGTACAAATGGTTTTCTAAACAAGAAATCCTTGGGGTGATGTCACTCGTAGGATATGTGAAGTCTATGCCATTTTCTGATATGACTACTGAACATCTTTTTGATCAGAAAACATATGGAAACACAAAACGGAATGGCTGCCAGGGGCTAAGGGAAGGGAAATGAGGAGTTACTGTTTAGCAGGTATAGATTTTTAACTACAAGACTGAAAAAGCTCTGGAGATTGCATGTTCAACAATGTGAATATATTTAAACCTACTAAATTCTACACTAAAAAAAATACTAACTTTTATATGTATTATACTGTACCAGTGATATCAAAACTTTCAGAGCTTTCAGTGACAACAAACAGCCTGCTGTGTATATGTGCCAGAAGTTCACTACCACAGCATTATACCATGATTAAAATTTTTTCAAAATTAAGTCAGGTGAAATAAATGTATTTCCCACATAATGACCAAGTATATTTTAGATAATAAAAAATATATTGCTATGATTATCTGTACTGTTAAAATACATACATATATATATATATATATATATATAATAAGTACACATATACATTATGTATATAAAGCTAGTCATACTGTCAAAATGTTAATATACTTAGTGTTTCATTTATCTTGTGGAAACTTTAAAATTATACTGATAAATCAGTGAGCTTCTTCATATCCCATGATGTAATTCTCTATCTCTTTTCTCTACCCAGGTCTCCCTCTCTGCTGCTATACATCCTTCCAGACGTATTTTGTGTCTATGTACCGCAAGGGAAGCTTAACCCCTTCAGTGATGGCATGGTGTACCCAAAGCAATACATGTTGCTGCTGTCATTTAACTGCATATATCAGAATTATTTTTATGTGTGCAAGTGACAAGGATTTTTAGTTGTTTTTCCATAATGTGACAGAATGGCCTAATTGACGGCTTCTGTTTACTGATATCTCTATGATGCACATCATACATAGCTGCCCACAATCAGACCTAAGCAATAGAATTTTCTGTCTTTTTATTTTCTTTAGTGCATTTATTTTTATGTATTTGGTACAGGATCTCACCACGCAGCTCAGACTTGTTGTAGTGATACTCCTGTTTTCAGCCTCCCAGAGCTGGGATTACAAGTGTGTGCTGTCACACCCAGTCTGGGTGGCTGGCTCAGCACTCCCAGGGGTGGGGCCCGTGAGGCATGTGGTACTAAGGATCGAACCCAGGCAGAGCTGAGCTATCTTGTTGGGCCTTTTTCTGTCTTTTTAAAATGAAATTTTAAAATAAAATTGAACTCTTGAGCTAGGGGGTAGTATGTGTAAGTCTCCAGGTTTAATCCCCAGTACTACAGGAGGGAAAATCAAATACATTGTCTTTTCAGAGGCCACACTCAAAAAGATTCTAAAAAATCTTTTTACCTTAAAAGTAGCAAAGGCATCTGAAGCAATATCAAATGTTGACAATTCCACATACTTGAAGAAATCTCGGAATTGATTAGAAAACAGGATGATTTTGGCAAGTGGCTCATGCCGAATGCATTCTCTCAACATAATCCCACAACGCAAGGCAATCTGTGGGGCTTCATACCTATAGTGTAAATAAGAGAGAAACACAGAATTTTGTTATCCCATTAACAAAATAGTATCAGTGATATCAAAAGTAGCATTTCAGTACTGCTACTAGTAGAAGCATGGATACCATTTGTTAAGTTCATTCAAGAATTAGTTGTTCATGACTCCCTGGCCAACATGTATTCCTGACGTTGGGGGTACCACAGTAAACAGCAAGCTTCTCTATGATAGTCCTCATATTTTAGTGAGAATGTGTCTGGTTAAGAGAGGAGGGAGATAGGCAAAGACACTTTTGTATGTTCAGAAGTGTTTTGAAAACTAAAGACAGTAACATGGGCAGTGTTACGGAGCATGACTTAGTTGTGTGAGTGTATGATTACTTAATTTTTCCTGATTAAAGAGAGTAAGCAACTATACTAAGGCAAGAACTAGCCTGGTAAGTTGGACGAGAGTAAGCGAGGCCAGAGTGGTAAAGTTGGGCCCAGTAATGAGTGGTGTGATGCCAGTCTCCCCAGGAAACTGTGGGCCAATGAAAGTGGCTCGGCCTCAGTTTAACCCTCTGGAGGGCTCAAGCCAAAAACTAACACACTCTGAAGAGTTATAATGGGATTTGGTTTTTGGGGGGGTACCACAGATTGAATTCAAGACCTTGTGCTTACCAGGCAGTCACTGTGCCACTGAACTATAACCCCAGCCTGGATATTTATTAAAAATGTTATAAAGAAGGATATATTTTCTAAAATGTCAAGGAAAATAGTACTTACAATTAGTGATAGAGTATTTAGGAGACTATAAAATAAAGGGTGTTGGCCTTCATCGTTATAGAAAGGGGTAACGATAAAAATCTGGCCTTCGTAGTATTACATTTGTGGGCCTCCACCACTTCGCCCTAACTCTAGTTTCATCTCATCACACTCTCCATGTCCCTGGCATATGCCATTTCCTTAGATGGAATTCCCCTCATACTTTAAACCAAGATTCTCATCCTTCAAGGTTTAGTTTAAATACCACTTCCTTAAAGTCTTTCATAATCGTCCACCCTTTAGAATTACTCTCTTCTTCATACTTCAACTACAGCTGTCTGCAACCTCACTTGAGCATTTTTCTCATCCTGGGTTATGTCACATGCCTAATAACCTGTGTCCTTCACCTCGTTGTGCTTACTTTGGAACTTCCCCCTCTCTTCTCTACCCCTCTCTGTTTTGTGTCTGTGTCTTATTAATTGTTGCTTTCTTCCATCTCCACACCAGGCTCCAAAGAGTGCATCGCCTAATGTTTTTTCATAAACTAGACATATAATGAATTAACTTCAAGCTCTGACTGAATTTCTTAATGCTAGAAGACTTTTCAATAGACCAAATTCTGGCTTTCACAAAAGCTATATAATCTCTAGCCAACACTTCTAATTTCATTTCCAAACAGAGACGATCTATGAAAGTTTCCAACTTTTGGGTAAAATTAGTTCTTTTTCCTTTGGTTAAATTTATTGGAACCATCTGTGAGTTATTCTTAAGAATAACTCACACTGATGAGTTATTCTTAAGAATCAAGAAAACAGTTTTAAAAATATTCCTCTGGCCGGGTGTAGTCAGGGCAGGGCCAGCACGGCAAGACAGCAACTGAACCCCAGTCACTGCATGCTCTACCTAAGCAGGCACTTTAGTCCACTGAGCTATTGGCTGGCCCTAGGAGCCTGAGACATAGGAAAACTGCAAGTTCAAAGCCAGCCTAGGCAAACAAGATGCTTCTCCAAAGAGTCGTCTAACTGCAAAATCAAATCAAACCAAACCACCCAGACCCAACCTACTCCATCCTCCCTCTTGGGCAGAATACTTATCAATTCAACCCAGTAGTTTGTCTCCAATGGTGAAAATGGCATTTCCCTGAGGTACAACTGTTTAAGGTTAGGAATACAGTGTAATAAGTATATAGTGAGGTTCCTGATTTTCCTTACTATCCTCCACCAGACTTGTAATTCACATATATTATTTCAACCTGACTATCCATTAAAATACTAACTTTTGATAGGTCATTGCTTACTACATAAAAAAGCCTAACACTAATATCTTTAGGTCTGGTAAAAAATATCAATATTTATCTCTCTTAATCTGTTCTACTTATGCACAAATTATCTGATGACAGGATCATGACTAATCACTCTGGCTAAACTATGAAAGGTTGCCAACAAAGATTAATCTGATGAATACCAACTCATTATTTTTGTAGAATCAAATTATATCTTACTTCCTGATTTATAATTGGATAATATAGGCTTGACTATAACTAATATTACAGACCATGTATAATCATTCAAATAATGACAACATAGGAAAGGATTCCTTTTAAACTTAATGAAAGCCAAAAATGCAGGAGCAAATGTATCAACCAGCAGTGAGCTGCAGTAATAATTACATAGAAAATGACTAGAAGTGAACTCCTGTACAAAAAACCCTCACATTAAGAACAAAGATTATAACACAAGCAATAAGGAATGAACAGGGTGAGATCACCACAGACCCAGTAGAAATTCAGAAGATCATCAATAGCTACTTCAAGAATCTTTACGCTCACAGAATAGAAGAAACAGAAGAAATGGACATATTCCTCGAAAGGTACATATTACCAAAACTGAATCAAGAAGACAGAACAACTCTCAATAACTCAATAACAGGCAATGGAATATAAAATGAAATAAAAAGCCTGCTGACAAAGAAAAGTCCAGGTCCTGAAGGATTCACAGCTGAATTCTACAAGAAATTTATAGAAGATATAATCCCTAAAGTGCTCAAACTCTTCAATGAAACTGAACAGGAAGCAGTCCTCCCAAAATCATTCCTGGAGGCAACTATTATACTGATTCCAAAACCAGGGAACGACACAACTAAAAAAGAAAACTACAGGCCAATCTCCTTCATGAACATAGATGCAAAAATCCTCAATAAAATCCTAGCAAACAGAATATAGTAAATCATCAAGAAGATCATACACCATGACCAGGTAGGATTCATCACAGGGATGCAAAGATGGTTCAATATTTGGAAATCTATAAATGTAATACACTATATTAATAGACTGAAATCTAAAACCATAGGATCATCTCAATTGATGCAGAAAAAAGCTTTTGACAAAGTCCAACACTCATTCATGTTCAAAGTCCTACAGAAAATTGGAATAGATGGCCTATATCTCAATCCAATAAAAGCCATCTATGACAATCCAACAGCTAATATAATTCTTAATGGGGAAAAACTGAAATCTTTTACTTTCAGATCTGGTACAAGACAAGGATGTCCTCTATCACCCCTCCTATTCAATACAGTTTTGGAATCATTAGCAACAGCCATTAGAAAAGAGGGAGAAATAAAAGGAATAAGAATAGGTAAAGAAGAAGTTAAATTATCACTATTTGCAGGTGACGTGATACTTTACTTGGAAGACTCAAAAAATTCCACCAAGAAGCTACTAGAATTGATACACAAATTCAGTAGAATAGCAGGATATAAAGTCAATACTCAAAAGTCAATAGCACTCCTCTACACAGACAACAAACTGAGAGGGAAACAATTGAAACAATACCTTTTACAATAGCACCATGGAAAATGAATACCTTGGAAGTCACTTAACCAAGGAAGTCAAAGATCTTTTCACAGAAAATTACAGTACCCTAAGAAAGGAGATCGTAGAAGATTTCAGAAAATGGAAAGATATTCCCTGTTTCTGGGTAGGAAGAACCAACATCGTGAAGATGGCCATACTCCCAAAATTGCTTTACAGATTTAATGCAATCCCTATCAAACTGCCACCAACATACCTCCCAGACCTAGTAAAATTGTTCCTAAAATTTATTTGGAACCACAAAAAACCTAGAATAGCAAAGGCAAGCCTGGCCAACAAAGACAAGGCAGGAGGTCTCACAATTCCTGACTTGAAATTATGCTACAAAGCCACTGTGATAAAATCAACATGGTACTGGCAACGAAATAGACCTGAGGATCAATGGAATAGAACAGAGGATGCAGAGGCCTCTATGAACACACTCAGCCACTTGATCTTCTATAAAGGGGCCAAACATGCTTACTGGAAGAAAGATAGCCTCTTTAACAAATGGTGCTCGAAAAACTGGCTTTCTACATGCTGAAAACTAAAACTTGACCCAGGTCTAACACCACGCATTAAGCTAAAGTAAAAATGGATTAAAGATCTAAACATTAAACAGAAAACACTCAATCTGCTGGAAGAGAAAGTACAAGGATCTCTCGAAGACACAGGGGTAGGCAAAGAATTCATGAACAAACATGTATTCGCACAGGAAACACTTGAAAGAATTAACAACTGGGATCAACTCTTACTGAGAAGTTTTTGCACATCAAAAGAAATTATCAACAAAGTGAAAAGACAACCCACAAATTTCGAAAAAATTTTAACTAATAAGCATTCGGACAAAAGTCTGCTCTCTAGAATTTATAAAGAAGTAAGATACATTAGGTCCCTCAAATTTAAAGACCCAATTCAGAAATGGGCATCTGAGATAAATACACACTTCTCAGAGGATGAAATTAAAGTAGCGAATAAATATATGAAAAAAATGCTCCACATCATTAGCCATCTGTGAAATGCAAGTTAAAACAACACTGAGATACCATCTCACTCCAGAAAGAATGGCTATCATAAAGAAGTCAACCAACAACAAATGTTGGAGAGGATGTGGGGAAAAGCAAACACTTCTCCACTGATAGTGGGAATGTAGACTGGTGAAACCATTGTGGAGATCAGTGTGGAGACTCCTCACAAAACTAGGACTGGAAATCCCATTCAAGCTGGCTATCCCCCGAGTGGGAATATTTCTGGAGGAACTGAAAACATCATATCATAGTGGTATATGTGTACCTATGTTTATAGGAGCACAATTTGTGATAGCAAATCTTGGAAACAACCAAGATGCCTGTTACATGAGAATTGGTTGAAAAAGATGTGGTACTTTTATACAATGGAGAATTAGTCAGCTATAAAGAATGATAAATTTGAAGCATTTATATTTAAGTGGATGCCACTTTAACATACACTCATAAGTGAAATAAACCAGACACACATGTGCAAATATTGTATTGTTTCCCTAGCATAAGAACTCAAAAGTAGAAATACAAATAGAAAGGTATAACAACAACTAAAAAGAAGTTAGTCAGATAGTTAGGGTAAACTGAACTGCATATGTTGCAGAGTAATAATCAACTTCTCTTCTGGATGGTGAACAACCTAAGTTCACAGATAAAAAATTGGAGAAACAGAAGGGCTGCAAGGTCAGTCAACATTTTGGCCCCAGACTTTCAAGGTCAGCGAAGACTCAGGACATAGGAGAACCTGTACTGTAACATCATGGAATTCAGTTGTGCCCTAAATTTTCTGATCAAGGAGATTATGGAGCCACAGAGCAGTGTGATCGATGACCTATAGTGTGCCTAAGGAGAGTCTCATGGAGAGAAAACTTTCTCTCAGGCTTTCACAATGAGCAAACTTATCAAGCATTGGCCATGACTCATCCACATGGCTGACACTGACAAAGGATCTACAAAGTGAGGTACAGGGTTATAGGATAAACCCTGGGGGGACTTGAGTGCCCTCATCAGATACAAAAGTTACATTTTTTGTTATATAAGTCTTGCTTTATTTCAGTCTTAACCATCCAGCAGAAAAGTATAAAAATGAGGTATATAAAATAAGGCCATAATAATAATAAACTGAGCTGTAAATGGCTCTAGTGAACAACTTTTTCAGATAATTCACTATTATTGTGGACTGCTGCACTGTGTTATATTGTTTCGCTGAATTCAAGCACCTATAATAATTAAATGACAATATAATACCTATCTTTGACAGGACTAAACAAAAAAAGGGAGAATACAAAAGAAGAATCATTCTGTGTTTGTATAAACAGTACAGTTACGATAAATACGCAGTACTTTTGCATAATTCTATGAGAAGAAAGGTTTGTGCTAGCAGTGTTTGGACAGGATATCCTGTCTGCTTCTTGTACTATGGATAACCACTAGGAAGATAACAATGCAAAAAGTATTAATTATTGAAACTGTACTATAATTCATCTTTAAAAACAGGATATGTATAAAGCTACATTCCCTTAATTCACTGATTAGAGGCATGTGCTCTAATAGTGTTTGTAACTAGAATATCATGTATGCACCTTGTACAACATAAAACCACTACAAAAACAATATGCAAGGCATTAACTATTGAATCTGTCCAACTAATTTGATTTGAAACTGTCTCATCGCTATTTGTTCTTCAATAAAATAAATAATAATAAAAAAGAACAAAGATTTTGGTACAGAAAGAGAAAATGACTTTCGTTGTTGTTGGGAGCGAGCAATGTCAGATGTGCTTAGGAAACTTTTATAAAATATCATTCTTCAAACACTTAGCCTTCTCAATGGAATGAAGAAAGTTTGCTTCTAATCCAGAAATATTTGCTTACTTTAAAAATAATGAATTAACTTTGCCCACTCAATAGGCCAGAAGCAGTAAAAGTGTAACACTGATGAGCACTGTTAGCATCCAGACTGTAGTGTCTAAGAATCACTCCCATTTCTTACAAAGAGGAACCAAGGTTCTTGGTAGAAATTGCAGCTCTGTAGAAAATGTACAAATTGGACCAGGTATTTCTTATTGCAGTTGAAGGCGAAGAAGCTCTCACAAACTATTTTTTGAAAGACATTACTCAGAAGGGGCCAGATGGTCCATTCAGCATTAAGAAGAAAAATGCATGCAAATACATGAGGCTCATGGAGAAATCCACTAGTCATTAAGATATAGTGGGGGAGGGTAATGAAGCTCACTGAACAGCAGCGGGAATTTCCAGGATATCTTACTACTCTATAAAATGATCTATGCCAGCATTTATTCTGCCTCTCTTATCTGAAATCTATCTGGAGTAACCAAATGGGTATAGTGGATGAAGAAAATTTATTATCTATAAAACTACCAATAAATAAAGAAGAAATGACTGATTTTGAAAATTACCCTTTTGTAATTCCTAATGAAATGACCGAATGAAGCAATGCTTTTCAGTGGACAATAAAATCATTAAATGTAAGAGTGATGGGGAAATTTTATTTTATATCCTTTATTTTTTATGGGTTTTTTTTTTTTTTTTTTTTTTTGCACCATGGATTGAACTCAGGACCTTGTGCTTGCCAGGCAGGCCCTTATGCCACTGAGCTATCCCCTGGACTCTCTTTTTGGGTTATTTGAGAGAACATCTTGCTATGTAGCTTAGGCTGGCTTTCAACTAACTATGTAACCCAGGCTGGTCTTGAATTCATGGTAATACTCCTGCCTCAGCATCTTGCCTTAGCACATGCCTCCATGCCTGGCCTGGGAAACTACAATGAATTAGACTCTCACCACTGGGGTCCACTATTCAATCTTGACAATACTAAATGTATGTCTCCTGATGTGATAAAATATAAACTATTTAGAACCACCTATAAAACATTACCAAAAGAAAAATTGAGTTAAGCCTAATTTAAATATGAACTCTCGAAACACAAGGCATAATGGGACAAATTAAATGATACTATATGAAAGCAATGAGACAACGCCATCATGTAGAACATTGTGTAGAGTAAATCATTCAATGTTTTGACAAATCAATAGTACGCAAAGTGTATGTGTGGTAGAGGAGTCAGGTATTGATCAAAATGAAAGGACTTTAACCTTTTGTTTTGAGACAGGGTATTGCTTTGTAGTTTGGGCTGGCATGCACTCACTATCAACTGAGGCTAGCCTGGAACTCATCTTGACCCTCCTGTTTCAGCCTCCTGAATGTTGGGAATACAGGGGTGTACCACTAAACCTGGCACTTATACTTTTTTTGACATAATTAAAAAATCACACCCATATATAATAATTGAATCATTTTAGGACACTTACTTGAATATTTGTACAAATCAACCATGAAAAGTCTTTTTCTTCTTTTGGAAATCAAGGAAATGTAAGTATGAACTGGGTATTGATTATAACAGAAGTACTGTTAATTTTTAAAAGTACAATAATGAAATTGTAGTTATATATAAATACTGCCTTTTTATTTTCAAGAAGCTTCCTGAAGCACTTAAAGATTTATTTAAAAATACTCCAGCCTCTTCCCCCAAAGTGGGGGTGGGATGGGATACACTGGGGAGATAGAGGAAAGAAGCCTGGTAAAATAATTATGATTACTTAGGAAAAGATCTTAAGTAAAATAATTAATAAAATTTTCACAAATAGGACTACTGAGAAACATTCATGCCCTAAACATTATAATGACATATGGAACATCTTCCACTTGCCCCAGAGCTTCACGGGTAACTAAGAGAAGTTCAGTGACCTTCTTTAGTTGGCTCAGTGCTCTGGAGTATCATTTGCCTGTGCCAGAGAACAAATCCATTTTAGAATGAGAAAGACCTTTAGGAAAACCCTTTTCATAGAACTTGGGCTCCAAATGCTTTGTATCACATGTCCAGATGATTCTCCTTAATAGACACATGTCGGTTTCTTTCTGCCTTGCATTCTTTTTGGTTAAACTGTGCTTCAATAAAACATCTTACTATTGTATCCATAGTATTATTATTATTATTTTTTTTTTGGCAGAGCTGAAGATTGAACTCAGGCCCTTGTGCTTGCCAGGGAAGTGCTTATTCGACTGAGCCATCTCCTTGGCCCCCTGTATCCTTAGTGTTATTGTCTGATGAATAAATGTACCAATAGAGTTAATCGATAAATTTTCTAGGAAGTTCACAACAGGTAATAAATAGAATAAAAATGCTTATCTTCTTCCCTGGCAAGCATAAGGGCCTAAGTTCAATACCTGGTTCTGCCAAAAATAAAGAAATAAATATGTTCATCTTTAACAGAGGACTATCTCTGTAGCATTCTACCACAAACTAGAGAACTGTAATGGGGGATACTTGTTGTGGTATGGCAGTTATGATTGGTGTTCTCATTGCCTATCCTGTCCTCCCTGATTTGTGAAAAATGCACTTATTTTGTGGTGGGGCCAATCCATTTTGGGGTCTATTTATTATAGAAGTTTAGTACACCCTTACTAATAGACAATATATTCCTTTTCATGAAAGACACGATTCCTCAGCAGAAGTATTACTTTGCATCAAAATCCAAAGTAATCATAGCATACTTCAGTCAACAGTGATAAATGCAGTCATAGTAATCTAAATGTGATTATTAGTGAAACTAAAAATGGTGATAAAATATATTGGGAGGATGGGGGAGGAAACAGAGTAACAGTGGCAGTAAAAAAACAAAACAAAACCTAAAAAGGATGTTATATTTGATAAACTAAAATGTTAGTGCAATCCATTATCTGAAATATACAGATAACTGCATGATAAAAATAATGAACAAATATAAAAGGAAAAAGTGATTGTCTTTGGGCAGTGGGACCAAAAGACAGAAATAGAATAAGCAAAGAGCTATTTTTGTGCATATATCAGATTTTTAAACTGTGTTATGTATTGATACTGCTGAATGCTTACAAATATATAAGAAGAATGGAACCCACAGATGGCTTGGACTGTATGAGACAGAAGAATCAAAAAGAGGAATACAATAAAATAAAAAGTCAAGGTACTTTGACCCAGTAGAATAAAAAAAAGTGTAGTAAAAGAAAAAGTATTGTAACCCGAGGCACTCCAGTACCCAGATTCTGGTCTTTAGATTTCAAGTGGCCTGAAAATGTCTAAGAAACCCTGTAAATGAGTACACACACACACACACACACACACACACACACACACACACACACACACAAATCAATCAAAGATTCTACTATCTGGCATCACTTCAATTTTCTGGTTCCTCCATTACATATATACAGTGATATTTAGTTTCTCCCCACGTAGAAGCATGCCACTTTGACAGATCCTAGCTACTAAAAACATTCTTATACCTATTATTTGAACTTTCAGAACATGTGCATGTGAAAGTGTATACCTATGTGTGTGTACACACATGTGCATGTGTGCAATGAGAGACTTCAGATTCACGCAACTGCATGGCTATGAATAATGCATACTAGGAGGCACAAACAATATTTAATAAAGAGAAATAGTAGAAAAGTGGTGGAATGAGGGGTGATAAATGGAACATAATATTTAGAAATATAAAGGAGAAAACAAAGGATTTTGCTATAGCTTAAGTAACCTTAGAGACATAGATTTGGAGGGCTGACCTTGAGAATGATAAACAGCTGTCCTGTGGTTCCAAAGTGAACAGAGCACACTGCCCACGAGGCCAATGCTGCCTGTTTTGTGTGTGTGGAGTGAGGAATCCAACCCAGAACTCTGCACACTGCAGAAGCACTGCCGTAGTCAGACACGACTCCTTCCTATATACTTCCAGTGATTATTTTAAAAGCAAATACTTTGAAAGGAAGCCAGGAACTTACCCTTTGAGGAGCATAAATAGGATGTGAGGATGAGCACTAATATACTCCACAGTAGGACTCCGCGTGCCTATCTGTCTCCTCAGGATATTGTTAAATATCTGGGTCACATCCTTTTTTCCCTGTTGAAGAAACAAAACCATCATTAGGCTGCACACTTTACTGGGTGAACTGTATGGTGTGTGAAATGCACACGTACATGCAGATATATCATTCTTTAAAATATACAAAACATTGATTTAACTTTTTTCAATTATCTCCAACAAGCTCTGCTTTCAAACACAAAGTTCACAAAATGAATGCACTTCCTTCCCACAGGGTTTGCACTGCAGGAAACTGGACCAGTCAAGAGCCCATTTCTTTCAGCAGTAAACACAGTGACACAAAAGGATATAAAATGGTAGCACATATGATAGAACTGAATTTTTATAATTCTTTTTACTTTTTAGCTTTGTTCCAGAAAAAAAAATTAAACTTTCATAGATAAGGAAGGAAAATAGATAGGAAAATAAAGTTAGAATTTTGGTAAACTGTTAGAACCAAATTCCTGGACCAGTGAAGTAGCTCAGTGTTCTAAAGCACCTGCTTAGGCAAACTCACAGGAACCGTGGTTCAATCCCCAGCACCACATGCCATGGCAGCCTTGCCCCCAGGGGGCCACAAAAATAAAATGAAATAAAATAAAAAGAATAAATAAATACAAAGAATCAAATTCCTTTTTCCTTAGATCTGCTACTGGTAATTTTGTCCCCATTGTTTTATTCCTCTTGCCTTATGGCGCTTTCATTTTTAAAAAAGTGACATATAAGTTTAAAATATGAGTTTTCCAGCCAGGTATGGTGGTGCATACCTATAATCCCAGAACTTGGGAGGCTGAGGCAGGAGGACTGCAATTAATTAGATACCAGCCTGGACTACATACTGAGTTCAAGACCAGCCTAGACTACACAAGCTTGCCTAAGCTTGCCTAAGCCTGTCTTCAAAAAAAATTTTTTAAAGTTTTTATTATGTGGGTGTCCTGACTGAAGTGATCATAAGAAATCAAAACTAGGTTACAAAAACAGAAGGGACCATGCAGTGCCATTTGCCTGAGCCAGAGAAGACAGCCCTTTGGACAAGAGCTCCCCTCTCTTACATCCCCAAACGTGAATCTCCCAATTCTCTAAAAGCAGCTCTGGGGGAGACCCAAGTTTATTATATGGAAATAAGGACAAGGATATTGCACTCTTAATCACTGACCTGAGGTTCTTAGTTTCTCTCTCCACTTTATTTTTTTATATGAGTTTAGAACAGTGTCTATAGGGTGTTCAGAGTCTCACTACATAGATCGGACTCATAGTGATTCTCCTGTTTTCAGCCTCCCAGGCATCAGGACTACAGGTGCATGCCACCACACCCAGTGTCAATAGCTGTCTCAGATTACCCCAGGGGCGGGGCCAGCATGGCATGTCAGGGATCAAATCCAAGTCGCTGCGCTCTGCCAATCAGGCGCTTTAGACTGCTAAGCTATCTGGTCGGTCCTCTCCACTTTACAACACTCCAGCAAATGAAAATCTGACCATGCTACTGTCTCCTTTAAGAGAACTCCTCAGCATTCTTCTTTTGGCTTTGAAAACAGTCTAGTGCCTTCCCTGAATGGGCCCTTGCCTACCTCTCCAGGTTCCAAAATTCTACATTGAATCCTACATTGTTCCTACCAAATGAGTGTGCTATTACATGTACTAACATAGCCTTTCATGCCTTCCACTTCTGGTCATGCTCTCCTTTTATCCTAAATATTTTGTCTTCCTTTTTATTTTTTATTTTTTAGCACACTCAGTTCTTTAAGAGTCAGTGCATGGTGTTTTCCTCTGGAGTAAGAACTCTTGTCTCTATTAATCCAATGTCCACTACCTAAATGATCAGGATCTCCTCTCCGCCTACTACCTCCCCTACCCCTCTATCACTGTCAGACACGTAAAAGTACTAAGTACTTATTCTGTGCCAGGCACTTAAGCTAAAAGCCTTACACACATAGGATCGTAACAATTTTATAATTTACTTATTATAAGTAGGAAAGCTGAGGACTAGTGATGTTGCTTAATCAGATGGGATGTAAAAGAGCCAGTTCTATGCTAGGTTGATGGAATCCAGCCTGAGATCTTAGTTGTCCCCCTGAAGTGATTCTCAACACTAATGCTATGCATGGAAATGGAGCAGTTTTATCTCTAATTTCTTTATTGCACCTTTTAATTGGGTGAATTATAGTTTGTTACATTTTAAGTGTATCTTTTTAATACCAAAGATACACTAAAATCAAGCTGAAACGCAAAATAACTGATCAGATTATTCAGTTACTCAATTTATAAAGCTATCAGTTATAAAAATATGAATGAAATACTGATTAAGGATAGTAATATATAGAAAACTTTTCTAAGGATATCATTCAATTTATAAAAATTAATTTAGAATAGATCTTGGATTTTGAACATAAAATAGAAAACTTTTTCTTTTTTTGGTCTTTTGAGACAAGGTCTTGTTATGCAGTTCAAGATGGCCTTGAATTCACTTTGTAGCCCAGGCTGGTCTCAGAATTGGAATGATCCTCCTGCCTCAGCCTCCTGGGTGCTGGGATTATAGGTTTGTGCCACTAAGCACCAAAAAACTTTCAGAAGAAAAGTTTAGAAAAAATAAGAGAACATTTTTAGACTCTAGGACTTACAAAAAGTTCTCATACTTGACATTGACTTGATTTTTTTTTTTTTTTGTGGTACCAGGGATTGTGCTTATTCTACTGAGCTATCTCTCCAGCCCTCTTGTCTTATTCTTGACATTAAAAGCATAATCAATAAAATTAAAATGTGATAAATTAGGGGCCGGAGAGATGGTTCAGTATAATAAGTGCTTCCGTGGCCAGCACAAGGGCCTGAGTTCAATCCCCAGTTCCTAAAAAGAAAAAAAAAGAAAAAAAAAAAAAAAAAAAAAAAAAAAAAAAAAAAAAAAAAAAAAAAAAAAAAAAAAAAAACCTAAACAATTATAAAATGAGTGTAATACAAAAAAACATTTCACCAGAGGAGGTACAAATAGCAATAAATGGTTGTTGAATGTTGTTATCCTTCAGGAAACTCAAGCTGAAATCACAAGGCAATAGTACAACAAATCTATCAGAATGTCTAAAAAAAAATAGTGACAACCCTCAATGAAGGCAAGAATGAAGAGAAAATCACACTCATATTTTGCACTGGGGGCGTAAAACAGTGTCCAATTAGAAGACATTTTGGCAGTTTCTTAAGAAACAAAACATGCAACAACCTTATCAGGACAATTTCACTCTTGGCATTTATCACAGAGAAATGAAAAACATTTAAAAAAAATATGGCCATGCATGACCATAAAACACTATTTGTAATAGCCAAAAATTAGAAACAACCCTGAAATTCCACTGGTAAATTGTTAAACAAACTGTGGTACATGGATGTTTGCACTAGATAACATTCCTAAAATTATAAAATCATAGAAACGGAGAACAGACTAGTGGCTGACAGAATTCAGTGATGAGTAGTAAAGAAATAAAGCAAGGTGGATGTGGGCTAGAAAAGGGTGAGAAGAGAGGTCCTAGCTGTGTGTGGTGGCACACGCTTGTAGTCCCAGCAGCCCGAGAGGCTGAGGCAGCAGGACAGCTGTGAATTCAAGACCAGTTTAGGCTACATAGTGAGCTCAAAGCCAGCTTGAACTTCTAGCAAGATCTATGTCAAAAAGAGAGGAGAAGAGAGAAAAGAGAGACATCTTTGTGGTGATGGAAATTTTCTATATTATCCTGGTTATGTTTCTGTCATGTAGTTTTGCAATATATCACCAGTAGAAAGTGCATTGAATTTCTCAGAATTATTTCTTACAACTGATATCAATTAAAAACTTTTGCAAAGTTAAAAAAAAAAAAGTACTTTTTAAAAAAGAGATTTTTGCCCAGCACTCAGGAGGCTGAGGCAGGATGAGCTCCAGATCAGTCTGAGCTACAAAGTGGGCTCAAGGCTAACCTCAACTGCATAGAGAGACTATGTCTCAAAAAGACAAAAATAAATATAAAAAAGACATCTTTCTTCATCCATCAATTTTCTAATTAATATAATTCAATATCAATGTTCACACTGGTTTGTGAGAATATATTTTAACACTAATGAACTGGTGCTCTTGAATCTCATTTTCAGAAAACAAGCCTGAAAAAATATTTCTAAATAATAATAAATACACAAAAAAAGTTTCAGACAAAAAGAAACTTAACACAGCTGTGATAACAAAGAATTAGAAACAATTAATTTGTTCATGATAGGCTTAAAAACTGTTATATCTAACTGGTAAAATATAAGAGTTTGGGTCACTGAAATACTATCACTGATTATATAAGAAAATATATAGTTTTTCATTGCTTTAACTTTACAATGGATGGAAATGAAGAGAAGGAGAGGTGAGAGAGAGCAAATGAGAAGGAATAGAAAAAAAGATTTGGAGGAGAGGAGACAGAACAGGTAATAGGAAAGCAAACTAATTCTAAAGGATTAGTTTCATACTACACAAATTTCATACACTTGGTTTGATGTGAAAAACTGTTATCTACATGTAGCATAGCTATAAATAGAAATGTATTTTAAAATGAAAGAAATCATCTGTTCTGTTCAAATCTTTTTAGACTGTACAGTGCAATACTGCACAATATGAATACTAACCCACGTTTAGATGTCATAAGAGCATGTTTTTCATACCTCCCAGTAAAATGCCACACATTACCATAGAGCATTCCAGTGGCTAGCAGAAAAGAAACTCCATACAGCCCTATCCAGCTTTCACACAGAGATAAAACATTCTTTTAGTTCATTAGCAAATGCATGCAGAGGCAAAAAAAGAAAAAAAGAAACCCTTATGGATAACAAAAATAAGCTCTGTACTACAGACCACCTCTCAAGACAGAGAAAAAATTAAGGAAAACCTCAAACAGGTACAGTATAATCAATGATTACCTTGGTTTTATATGTAATCTATCCACCCCTCAAACTAAGTGTAATTGAACTAAAACTTTTAACTATTTCAAATCTTCTGCAACCCTTAAGTTAACAGATCTCAAGCTCTAGTCCCAAAGATGGCCAGAGAGAAGAAAAATAATCAGCAAAATATTTCTGGTTACAGGAAGACAACATCTAGAAATGACCATAATGCTTAAAATTAGTGAGCAGCTCTAAGATTACATATAAAGTAACTAATCAGATCTTAAGTCTATGGAAGCATATGCTAGCTGAAAATTCGAAAAAGGCCTCATATAAAGTGCACAACTACTGTATTTTTTGAATAAATGAATGATACCTCAAGAAATATCACTCAAAGTCAAAAGAGAGAGATGCAATCAGAAGTAGTTATTGACAAAGTACAAACCTCATTAGTAAAAGAGAAAAGAAATGGAAGAGGAAAAGAGAGATCAGAAAACCCTCAAACTTGTAGTTATTAATTTATACACAAAATAGATATTAAGTCAGGTGAGGCAATGCACATCTGTAATTCCAGTGCTTGGGAGCCCTATGAATTTGAGGTCTCACATAGTAAGACCCTGACTCAAAAAAAAAAAGGTGTAAAAAGCTCTCAAAATTCAACAGACAAATAGGAACAAAAGACTTGGATATTTCATAAAAGGAGAGATAGGGTGGCAAATGAGCACATAAAAGATGCTCAATATTATTAGTCACTAGGTAATGCAAATTAAAATGACAAAGAAGTAACCCCAACACTTATTAGAATGGCTAAAATATAAAAAAAAAAAAAAAAAAGTTGACATCATCCAGCAATCATACTCCTAGGAATCTATCTAGGTGGAATAAAACTTTATGTTCCCACATACATGAAAATGTGTACACAAACAAATACAGTGGTTTATTTGTAAATGAAAACTGGAAACATGCCAAGTATCCCTCACAGGGGGAGTGAATAAATGATCTGTGCTCCCTCAATGCAGTGGACTCTTTTCTTCCAACTGAGTTAAGTCTTTTCATTCTTTTGGTAATCTCTTCCAGGGTTAACTACTTCCATTGTAGGTGATAAAATATGTAAGGCTCCACTTCAAATGTCGTCACTGCTCTGAATATAGTTTCTTTCCCTTCTCTGCAACTCAGAATTAAAACTTTGATTCTTGTCTTATATTCCAGTCTCAGAAGCAGTTCCACTGCAGAAGTTATTTGAAGTCTTATGCTTTTTAGCACTGGTCTCTGACCAGGTTCTATCTTCTTCATGAATACTACCAATGGACTTAGTTTAGATATGTATTTAACTAAGAGGCATTCTCTCAAATGAGTTTAAATGTACTTTATTTTTAGACAACCTACATGACTTGTTTTTTTCCCTAAAAAATAATGTCTCCACTCCAAGTAAATCACAGTTATAATAAACGAAGCATTCAAAATTACATCAGTCCCATTTGTGTAAAATCCTGGTGTTGTGTAGATGACAAGCAGCAGCCAGTTATGACAAGTGATAGATCCAAGGTTACCATCGAATCCATTAACATTTTTCCATTTCTAAACCATCCTTAAAGAAAATCATAAATGGGGTCACACCACCCTCACGGTAGTCCAGGAGAGCAACCATGCCTCTGGATTCATGTTTGCACCAATAAAGAATTGATAGTGTTTGAAATCATCAAGGAAGTGCTTGATTTGCTCTGCAGCCCCCGACATAAATGGCTTTACTCTTTCTGGTCTTTGTTCTTCATGTTTGCCTTTGATTGACTTCATATAATCTTTGATGTACTTCTTGTAGGCCTCTTTTGTGAAGCTAGTTTTCTGCAAGTGATGGTTCATGACAATATCTACATCAGTGACTGCTGTGCTTTTGGTTCCTTCACCCTCTGGGCCTTCAGCGGAAGCATTGCCACCAAAGAGCAAGTCGTCAATGTTACCCTTTGTTCTACTGACCATCTTGCCCTCCACCTCCAGGCACAGCCAGTCCATGATCTCCCGGATCTTGTAAATGTCGGAGAACATCTCATCGTGGCTGATGAGGTCCTGGTAGATAATCATGATGGTGGCTGAGGGTGGTGGTAGTTGTGCAGGCTTAACTGAAGCTCAGAGCGAGCACGGTGCAGCTGGAGTGGTGCTCAGGGGAAGGGGAGAGTGGTAGGAAAAATGCAGTGGACTCTTCTCAGCAACACAAAGGAATAATCTCCTACTACATGGCAGTAACACGGATGAATCTCCAGTTCATCATACTGTGGGAAAGGTTATCCATCATATGATTCTGCTTATAAGGCATTTTTGCAAAGGTAAAATTAGAGTGAAAAACAGATCTAGATGCCAGAATCTGAGGTAGAAAAGATGAGAAGACAACCTAGGAGAATTCACAAGGATGGTGTTTGGAACTGTTCTATATTATAGAACTGTGCACTACAAAGGGTGAATGTTTGTAAATTTTGCCTGTGATGGTTTGGCTATGGCTTGTCCCATCAAAACTCATGTTAAAACCCAGTCTCAGATCAGCAGTGCTGGGAGGTGGGGCCTAGCAGGAGGTGTTTGGCTCATGTGGACAAAGCCCACACCAGAGGACCAAAGCTCTCCTCATGGGACTGGATTATCCACCTCAAGACTATGCTGCTGTTTATATCTTCCAAACAAGGCTGCTTCCTTCCTGCTTTCTGCTATGAATTAAAGTACGACCAAGCCCTTACCAAAAGTGAAGAAAATGCTGGCATCATTCTCTTGAATGTTTTGGCCTCCAGAATAATGAGCCAAATATACTTCTTTTCTTTATAAATGATCCCGACTCATATATTCTATTTTAGAACAGGAAACAGATTAAGGCATTACCTTAATTTTAAAAAATGAAAATTGCAGTAATTGAAGTAATGAATTTCTCTTATTTTATTTTTTATTTTTGGTACTGGGGGATAAAAAAACCAAGCTTTGTATGTGCTGAGCAAACACTCTACCCCTAAGTTACATCTCAAAGCCTTGGACTTGTCTCTGTACTGGGGTGTGTCTGTGTGCGAAGAGAGGCTCAAGGTGGTTGGGGGAAAACATCCTGAATTTCAGTAGCAAAATTAAACAGATTTGGGGGGAGAGGAATCACTATATAAATTAGTAGGGACTCTGCTAATTAGTATAGAATATAAATAAAGGTATTTAGAGAATAAAATTTTTCAAAAACTTTAGGTCTATAAAATAGTGCAATAAGATGATCTCTCTCTGTGTGTGTGTGTGTGTGTGTGTGTGTGTGTGTGTGTACATGTGAGAAGTGGTAAAGATACACAGGAAGAGGGTCAAAACCTCTATTGGACCTAGCAGACATGGGTTGTGGGACAGCCATCCTATCCTCTAAGATGCAGAGGATCTGCACAATCTAGTTAATTTTAATCTTTCACCAATTTAGCTCAGTTTGACTGGCTCCTGCTTATCTCTAAATCGTTCCTGGAATGCACAAGGGAGTGAACAGCAAGCAATCAATGACTGGTACTATCCTTGGGGACTAATAAAATTGTAATCATTAGGTTGCTGTCATCTCTTTTTGTTTGTTGTATCTATAAAACCAGGCTCCTCAGATGCCAATTTAGAGAGCACTTATTCTGGACAAATGGAACACGAGTTTTCTGGGTGGCTGTCCTTACTCCTGACTCAAATAAAAGCCTTTCTTTAACACTCTTGTGTAATATTCTATATTTTAGGTTGACAGTAGCAAGAAATAATCCTTATGTCGCAAAACAATTTTATAGCAAACAAATAGATTATCTACTTGAAAACAATCCATGACAAGTAACTTGAACCTTCTGAGGTCAGATACTATTTCTTTTACATGAATGACCACAGTGAAAGAAATAATCTTTAGAAATGAAGTTACACAGTAGAATTGTCTTTATCTTTGAGCTGCTTTCTTATTGAACCCCACACTGACTTTATATCCACCCTAGTTTTGCAAGGCACATCTGGTTTTAAAATGAGTGCATCAACTTTTATCTGCAATAAATTCTTTATTTCCTTAATCTCTTATCGCATTGTGCTTTTAAAATTAATCAAAAAGCTATGTCTTGAACAGTAGCCAAACCACAAAAGATATAGCTCTGAGCTTGATCCTGAATTCACAAAATAATCATGCTTTCAATCTTAGTCACAAATCATTTTTTAAATGACTCATAATAGGCTGGCATAGTTCTTTTCTTTTGGAAATTTAAGACTGGATGGTTAAATAATTTTTTTTTAACTTAAGGGCCTAAAGTATCTCCCAGTACTGTCCCTCAGCCCAAAGAGCTACTTCCCTCTGGGTTTGTTTTTCTTTTTTTTTTTTTCCTTTTCTTTTCTTTTTCTTTTGATACAAGGCCTTGCTACACAGTTTGAACTCATAGTGATCTACCTATCTCAGTGATCCTAGTGCTGGCATTACAGGCAGGCATCACCATGCTAGGTACCTGGGATGGAACTTGGGACCTTGCGCTACACAGCAGTTATGCCACAGACTTATCTTCCAAGCCCTCTGAAGAAATTAGTTTGTCACAAGATTCCTGAGTTAGTCCCTACAACCTGATCCAAAAATCATGGCGTTGAGTTACCATGGCTACCATCAGGGTGAGTTCCAAACCCAGTCCTAGCTACTTTCAGCCTTTATGACCTGGTTATTTTCTCAACATCACTGTTTACCTTAAGTGTAGAAAACCAGTCCTCCTCCTTCACTCAATATTACTATTAATACATTGCTATTTTATCCAAAGTTTAAGGATAACAAAGGGTAAGCACAGCATGCAGAAATAACTTCAAATTGATTTCTACCTGTCATTAGGTTCTTGGGCCTGCCTCATTATCTTTTTCCTTAAGTTCCTTCTGTTTACTATTGTTCTGCCAACTTTTTCTTACCCCACTCCAAACCTTCTCCTATCTCTCCTCTGATTTCCTATCTCTACTAACCTTAGCCAAAAGGGGCCTTTCTCAAGTTTCTATTACTTTACTCTGCAAAGGAATTTAAGCCCTTTTCTCTCAGTCTTTTCTTTCCAGATGCTGTCTAGTAATCTTATAACAAAAAAGCCCTAGAAAGGTCTCTTCTAAACAGAAGTTCACATTTGTTCTCTGTGAAGAATGCTCCACCCTCCTAAATTATCTGGCAAGAACTTCAGCCTAACCCTAAAATACTTTTTCCTTGCTGTTAGAAAAACATATCACAATTTTACAATCAAATGACTTTTGATTCTCAGAGAAGCAGTGAGAGAATATTCATCTACTGTCATAAGATTATCACATAAAGAAACATGAATTATCTTCTGAGCAATTCACTAATGCCTCAAGAACAGCTCACTGTTATGTCTTAGGACAGCTTCTTTTGATTCAATTCCTTTACCTCTGCTTTGATTTCATTCTAATTCCTAATTTCATTCAAACAACCAGCCAATCAGCTGACACACATCTGTGTGTGGGAACCAGTTTTAGGACTTAAGGTATTCTCAGTTCAGAAGGGGGTTCCCAGCGCTGCCTATGAACCAAGTAGTTGAAAGGGGTCGGAATCCTGTGTCATCAGAACATGTGTCAAAGGCAGGAAGAATTGTAGTAAGCTATCAATAGCTTACAGGGCCATGGAAGAAAGTTTCTCCCTGAAGGCTGATGACCCTCTCAATTCATAAAGATAGCATAACACACTTCTACAAGTAAGTTAATAATACTAGTAACCTTGCCTCTTTCCTGGAAATATAAAATTCTTATGTTTAGGAAATGATAATAGCTGACAAAATGCTTAAAATGGAACTGTTCTAAATTTTTACTGTTTTTTCATTCATTCATTCACTCACTCATTTAACCAAGAAGTATTTATTTATTGTGGGCCAGAGGAGAAGGCAACTGCATCTACTGAATTTTCAGGTATTGCTATTATACCAATAGAATAAATAAAGCTGAGATTTGTCTACTGTTTCACAGTAACAGATCTTCATTATTATAGTTTGTGTCATCAGGAAAAACTCACTGTATCTAGTATATTATTCTGGAGGGGGCAAGAATATATGTACATCTTTATATGAAGTTAAAAAGTAATTAATTCTCTGCATTTTAAGGCTTTATTTTCATAGAAAACTCCTATATTTAAAAAGGTACTTTTTTCTCCAGAGATTGCAGAGCAAAAGTTTACCTTCTAACCTCCTCTCAAAACTGGTCTAATCTCATAAACTAACACAACTAATATCTGAATCAGTGATGACCATAGTTTAACATGTGGCTATTCTCAGACAACATGCAAAACAAGAGAAACTTATAGAGCCATAACTATAATCTAAGAGTGTTAACTCTTTATTATTTATTATTACTGATAGATAAATTTAAAACAAACAAAAAATCAAGCATTTTAATGAAAACAACCATCCAGCTTAGATTTCATTTTAGATGAAGAGAGGGAATGAAAATACTACTATCTGATAGTGGTATTTGCATATAGTTTGCATTTGTATTTAGTCTTTTATATGATATAACAAATAAACTTAAAGCCACTCAAGTTTATATTGCTACTCTTCTGCAGATAGGAAAGCAGGCTCAGTGAGGTTAAATTGCTAAGTATTAGTGGCAGAGCTCAGACTACACAAATCCAACTCCAACTCAAGCATTTCTACTATGCCACCACTTCTGCAAATGCTCACAACATGTAAGTTTAAAGTAAATAAAAAATATAAGCATATAGAAACACAGCAAGAAAACACTTTAATTCCACATGCAGCCAGTTTGAAAAAAATGTGACACAGATAGGGGAAAAGAGTGAGCAAGCCAGGCAAGAGGAAACACAGACTATGGGCTGGAAAATGTCCAAGGTGGAGAAACAGAATGAGAGAGAGATAAAGAAGGATCTGAAAGGATTCTAGAGGCTCTCATCTTGCTTCCAGCCCACACCGCAGGCTACCTCCTGAGTAGTCCAGTACCACATTCCTCTAGCTCTGTCCAGGCAGCCAACCTGTCCGGATTGCAACAGACTATGGTATTTACAAATTCCCCAGGGATCCAACCTTATCTGGCCAAATCACTGCAATCACTGTAATCAGATTTCCTTCCCTTGCTCAGGGAACAAAACAATTCACCTGAGAAATCTGCATATCTCTTCGGTCTCAGAATCAAAGGAGACAAAAGCACTTAACTAATACCAACCAAAGTACTGTGGTAGAAACAAAATAAAACCAAGAATTCCAACACCTTAAAAAAAACAAATGTCAAAACTTGCCTATGTATGCAATTTTCACTGAAAATGACTATTGTAAATTAAATGGTTTGTTTAAGGATTTTCTTTTTTTTTGTGCAGGGTCTCACTACACAGCTCGCTGACCCTCCTGATCTGTGCCTCCCTAGTGCTGGGATTACAGGTGTGTGCCCCTGTACTCCATCCTGGCTCAGCACACACAGGGGAACGAACCCTGGCCCCTGCGCTTACTCAGTCTCCTGAGCTATACCACCAGCTGACTACTCTAAATCAGACATACAATAGGAGATGGGGGGGACAAAAATGAGTGAGATGACATGTGCACATGCACCAATTTCCAAGATGAACAAGGTGAATATACTTACTATGTGTTGAAAATATATACTAATAAAAATGTAAAAAAAAAAAAAGATACATATCTTATATGCCTAGCATTGAACAAATAGCTAGCATTTAACAGATCATTGATACAATATTTTAATCAAAATAACTGGCTTGATAGATATTGTCTGAGTTTGAATCCCAGTTGAAACTCTTAGTGACTGAGTAATTTGGGGCAAATTACTTACTGACTTTGACCCTATGGGGCCAGGGAGATAGCTCAGTAGAATAAGTGTTTGCCTGGCAAGCACAAAGTCCTGAGTTTGATCTTTGGTACCACCAATAAAAAAAAAAGATTAAAAAAAAATACAGTAATACTACAAAGGTAGTTGTAAGAATTAAGGCATTAAGGCCAGGCGTGGTGGCACATGACTGTAATTCCAGTGCTCTAGGAGGCTGAGGCAGGAAAAAGTTGCCTGCAACTTAATGTCTTAGTGAAGTCTAAACTAAAAAAATAAAAAGAGCTTAGGCTATCATTCACTGTGAAGGCCTGGGCTCAGTCACTCAATCACTAGAAGAGAAAGAGAGAGAGAGAGAGAGAGAGAGAGAGAGAGAGAGAGAGAGAGAGAGAGAGAGAGAGAATAAGTTTGAAACTGCTGAAATATAGTAAGCATACAACAAATTTTATCTATTATTGTTATTAGTCTATGTAACTGTGTTACACAGCTGCATAAAACTTTAGTGTAGTATGTATGCTTTTGCATTTTTTAAAAATGAAGGCATCTGCAAAAGTTTTAGAAAAAAAAATTTTTTAAAAATTTTTTAAAGAGTCAAACACTGATAATCACATAAGCAGACACTGAAAACCAGCACTGCCATCTTTTCCCGAATCGCTCACCTCAAAGTCTATCAGCTGCAGGTCGGCTATCAGTGTCACCAGCAGCCCGCTCTTGTAGAGTTCTTGTGCCAGCTGAGCCACCGTCTCTGTTGGGGGTTCCTTGTCATTCGTGCCACACAGAATTTCTTTCATTGCTTGCAGTGATTTTGACACTTCTTCTGAAGCCTAGTATGACCAAAAAAGCATACTAACCATTTTTTGTTTTTGTTGTGTTTTTGTGGTACTGGGGATTGAAGCCAGGGCCTCATGCATGCTAGGCAAGCACTCAACCACTGAGCTATAGCCCCAGCTCCACTAAATTTTAAAGGAATAAAAATTTCAGATAATTAAACTAGAAAGCTACATCTTAAATCCTGTTCGATTGTAATTAAGAGCATTGGGCAGCTATAAATACACAAGAGACCATTAATAAACACAACTTTTTATTTTGGGAAATACTACTAAAATTTATATGAAAAGACCTTTAATATTATACTTAGTAGACATAATTAAAATAATTTTTCCTTAAATTGTACTCAATCTAATTTTCCTAGTGATTAAATAGAAATGTTACTCCAGAAAATTAAGTTCTATCTGTTTTGAAGACCTATCTGCAGTTATTATTTAAAGCTTTATGTTAAGGTTGTTCAATAAATCCTCATTTTTCCTGATCTTTTAATAGACCAAATATGAAATCATAAATTGGCAAAGCTCATAAACTTTCTTTGTCAATTAACTTATCTGTCATGTATTATCATTATCTTTTTTCTAAGTGTGAACTTAAAAATAAGCAACTCATTGCCCTTAAGGAGTAATAGGCAAATCCATGGAGGCAGAAAGTAGAACAGCGGGTGCCAGGGTGTGGGGTAGGGGATGAGGAAAGAGAACTGCTGGCAGATACTGGGTTTCTACTGGGATGATAAAAATGACCTAGAACCAGGCTATCAACCAGTGGTGATAGTTGTGCAATCTTATGAATGTTATAAAAGTCACTGAATTGTGAGTGCTCTAAATGGGAAATTATATGACTTGTGAAGTAAATCTCAGTAAAAAGCTCATTACAGTAATACAGGTAGCATAAAACAGATTATTTTAGTTAACAATTACATTTCTCGATATTTTAAAAATTTTTATTAGTGTGTTTGCAAAATAAACATTCATTGCAGGGAGTTGGTAGGTATACACAACACATCTGAATCCTCCCCCACATTTCTTGGTTCCATTTCAATTTGCAAAAGACCTATCTCCCTATTTCATGTTAACCATCTTTTATTTTTCTCTTTAAATTATTTATTCTTTAGATTCCTCATATAAGAGAGACCATACGAGGCTTATACTTATGTATCTCATTTCACTTGGCATGGTCTGGTTTTCTCAATATGTTAAAGCAAGTATAGTTTTATTACTTTGTAGCATATAAATCATAAATTAAGAAATGAGCAGAATGAGATAGATTACATGAAAAAATAAATCACAGTAACAAGAAACTACTTTTTTGTGTTTGTTTTTATTTTCTGAGACAGGATCTCACTACATAGTTCAAGCTGGTCTCAAACTCAAGATCCTTCTGCCTCAGCCTCTCAAGCACTAGGATTAAAGGAATGCATACTCATGCTCAGTCCAAAGATATTATATTTTGAAAAGGAGTCTTCCATATAGTTATATCCAACTGAAACAACTCTTAATGTTAAGAGCTAGAAGATCCTTAAATTTTGAGATGAATCTACAGAACAGTACTTTCAACATATAAGGAAAGCTACACATAATCATCTTTGTGACCATCACCCAGGTCAAGAAATAGAACATTTGCATCACCTTTGAATCCTACCTTTTCAGTCTAGATATAAATATTTTTATGTTTTTCATGACAATAGCTACAGTTTTGATCTGAAATGGTATTTTTTGAGCCCATACCTTGTCTGTCTTTTTGTCTTGCTTTTCCAAAATGGCCATGTTGTCTTTCAGAATTTTCACAATTTCTGCTGGATTTTTATGTGATTTACTAAACAAAGGCATTTTTTTCATGTATAAAAATCTCTTCTTCCAATATGGAATGCTAAAAGCAAACAAGACAACAAAAACCATAACTTTTATTCTTAATATGCTTAACTTATTATAGCAAAAATGTTCTATATGTTTTCGATAAGTGCAATTCTGTAATTTGAAATATTAAAAATGATCAAACTAAAATGAGTTATAAGTTTTATGCCAAATTTCAATACATATAAAATAGTTTGTGGAAGATATTTCAAAAGATTTACCTAAAATTTTTACTCAGTCTAAATTTTTTCCTTCATTAGAAATATAATAATTCTGCAAATGCAATAAAATAAACACTTTTAATGTATAAGCTGGTATTTAAGATTCTATCTTTTGACCAAAGAAAGCAGTTATAATTATAATAAGAACAAATGATAAAACATGTAAAACACAAGTGGGATTAGGATCCATGTACTGTCCTAAAGCAATACGCAAAAGCTCATCATTACCTACTTTATAAGCAGTCACAAAATTGCACTGTAAAATTATTTACTCTTCAAATACTCACTGATAACATGATGGAGGGTGAGGAGAGTGGAAAAAAGAATTATCAATTCTGATTGGTGAGAATATCTGGTACATACAACAGAGAAAGCCAAATATGGCTTTCATTGCCTTAATGTAAGTATTAGGAAAAAGATCTGATAGTCTCCAGCTACAAAAGAAATGTTCATTAGTTTATATGCACTGGCAAAAAATACTTCAGCTATCACAGAAATAAAGTATAGTGAATCAAAAGTCTGTGCCTCAAGGGCTCAGAGATGATAAAAGTTATCAGTCTGTCCCCTCTCAAAATTTTTTTCTATAAATATCAGGTTAATATTATTCGTAGTCATGTGAACTGATCATGTCCACAGTCTCCCAAACAAGCAGATAGTGAAGGCTAAATAAAAAAGAGACAAATGGAATGATTTCAGGGATCTAGAAGGATCAAAACCTCACAGAATTCAAGATTCTCTGTGGGTTAAGACAAGATCTTCTCTGGGTGGCTCCTATTTATTTAGTTATCAGAACAAGGGAGGGGTGTGCTCAAGAGTGTTCCTTGAGGACAGCTATGTTGACTCCAGGAAGGCCCACCCAGGAGTGAGATGCTTGGGGCTACAGTCTTTATCTAGTGGAGGTTGGAGCCAGGTGTCCTTGACTGTGACCTTGTCCTATCCTTTGAGGCATCACAGCTTCACCTGCTCTTATAAGCCTCAATAGGGACCAGTAACTCAGGGAGGTCCATTTACTATGAGTCCACTGCCCATCTCCAGAAAAGGAGCCTAGGCTTTGGACAGATTCACAAGGAAACATGAAAAGCAAATTGGTTAATTTAAGTTTTACTCAGGGCTCCTCTGCAGTAGACTTCATCATATAAAAACTAAACACATTTTCAAAACAAAACTAGACTAATACTAATAATATTTTGGGCCAGTAAAATAGCTCAGCAGATTAAGCGCCTGCTTAGGCAAGTGCAGGGGCCAGGGTTCGATCCCAGGCACCATATGTAGTGCTAGCCCTGCCCCCAAGCATGCTGAGCTGGCCACTGAAACCGGCATGGTGACACATGCCTGTAATCCCAGCATGGAGGGCGGGGGGAGGCTGAAAACAGGAGGATCACTATGAGTCTAAACTGCATAGTGAGACCCTATACCAAGTATATACATTAAATATTTGACAACTTTTTGCACTTGTTATATCCTGGATATCATTCCATGAGTATGTTAAGTCTACTACAATATTTTTAGTAATGGTAACTATTTTATTATATAAATATAATTAATTTTACCAGTACCTTGTGGTGGCCATTTCATTATTTTGATTTTTCTTACTAACAGTGATATAAATTAATCAATGAAGAAAGAATATACACAAATGTGCACACCAATTAATAGCAGTTCCATCATCATGTCTTTCTATTATAATCTTGACTATGGCTCCAAATCTCCCATCCTTCTAGCTTTCTATTTATTTCCCAAATCTGTTTCTTCAGGATTTCTAAATGATCTGTGAGCTGCTTGATATCCTTTCAATAGAGTCCTTCAGGTAATAAAATCATTAGTTGTTGTTGGTGACCAGAATTCCAATGGTAACTGGAAACCAATGAAAACTGGAAAATTGTTGTGAATTTTTCATGATAGTACAGAAACTTAAGGAATATTTGCTGTTCTCAGCAGGGTTCCTCTGTGTGGGCTAGGTAAGTGTGAGAGGAGCTTGTCTACCCTCAGTCCAAGGAAAAATCTGAAAGCCACAGTAAGGGACCCAATCAGCCTATAAAGCTGAACCACAGTTGCCAGAGAATCTGAAGATAAAATACCCGCAGAATCTCATGGCCAGCATAAGTTCTACAAAAAGAGACACAGGTTTTTTAGATATACATCATGTCTTTGTTTCTATGAAACTCAGGAATGAAATTATAAAGATATGCTTAGGTTTTTCCTTATCAATCTTTCCTCTAATAAACAGACCTAAGCAGAAGTGCAGACTGGATTTAAGTTTGTGTAATCGGTAGGGAGGGTGCCGAGTCGCTGGATAGATGGGCACACCTATCTGTTGCTTCCTACTTGGTGACCCCTACATTTATGCAGCCTCTCTAAGCATCATCTATAAATGGGAATAACAGTTGTTGCCAAGAGTAAACATCTGAGGGGCACCTGGAATAGGATTCTGAATACAGCCAAGGCATTCTATAATGTTTAGCCGCTATTATACAAAATGTTCCATGACATAATTAGGTTTCACCAAAGAGAAAGGCATAGTACTTGAGATACAATTCTGTCAGAAATGTTCTTAGATATTTCTGGCTCCTTGAGTCAATTATACTATTTTGTTATTTTTTCACAATAGAAATTTATTCTCTGAGTGCTTAATACTCGATGTTCAAAAGTGTGACATTAACACAGAATTTTATAGAGAAGCTAAATGCATTTGTGTAATCGTGCTTTCTCACCATCTAGTCCTGCCATATACCCAGGGAAAGAAATATAATCATAGGATTTCCACTAAATAATTCCTGCCATCAAAACATAGCACAAATGATACAGTGTGTTTTCTGGCCATTACCTACCCTACTTGGTTCTCACACTATCAGTCTAACTCTAACACCAATTTGCTGGAATTGCAAACATTTTCAGGACTTCTGAGTTAATATGGTGAAGTTGAGTATGGTGGTTCATGCCTGTAAGTCCAGTACTTGGAGGCTGAGGCAGGAGGATTGCTGCCAGTTTAATGCCAGCCTGAACAGAATAGTGAGACCCTGTCTCAAAAAAACAAAACAAAAACCAAGTTAATATGGTGTTTGGCCAGCATTTCCTGGTTCATTATCTTCCAATAGTTCATTGGTTGTTGGTCCATTCATCTATTGGTTGAGTAAATAATCCTAGTGAAGTACTCTGCACAGGCATCTTGCTTAGCTTAACGGTTAAGGGCACAAAAAAAGAAAAACATAATCCTTGCTTTTTGGAGCTTCTTAAAAATTTTTTTTTTAATTTTATTTTTGTTTTGAGACAGGGTGTTGCTATGTAGGCCAGGCTGGCCTCAAACTCAGCTTCCTGAGTGCTGGGATTTACAGGTATGCATCACAGCACCCATCTTGGAACTTTTTATTAAATGCAAAAAATAAACATTTTAGAGGTAATAGGAAGATGTAACAGTATACTACCATAGAGTATCTCTTAGTATAGTATCTTTTTCTCATATTTCAAATATATCTATTGAATTTAAAAACTGTGAAATTTACTTAATGTATTAACCTTTCATTTAAAATTCAATTTGTATTTTTAAAATTTTTAATTCTTATTAGTACATGTAATGATTACAAAACATCTTGGGGAGTTGTAGATGTAAATAACATTTCTCAGCTTGTTTTTCAACCCCTTTTCCTCTCTTCTCTCTCCCCCCCTACATTTTAAACTTCTGTGTATTTTGCTTTTTTGCTATGACATGCATGCTGGCCTGGAACTAACTATGTAGCTCAGGTTGGCCTCAAACTTACAGTGATCTTCCTGCTTCAGCTTCCCAAGTGCTAGAATTACAGAAGTGTACCACAAGGCCTGGCTCTCGTTTTAAACTTTTATCCTCATACTAAAAAAAAAAAAAAAAAAAAAAAAAAAAAGCACACTTTCATAAACTTTTATAGAATCACTAATCTTCAATTTGGAACTCATTCTTCAAGGGAAAGCAAAACTCATACTCTCACACCATAGCATCCCAGCTTGCAGAGCCCCAGGAATTTCTGTAAGTTAAAGCCTTACTTCCTTGGCTGCCCAGCCCTCCCACTGCCAGCAGCCCTGCTCCACTCCTAGCTGGAACGCCACCCTCATTACTCTCAACCTTGAGGCTGCTGTCACTTTCTAGGCAGCTGTGCAGGTTACACCTGTGCACCCACTTGTTACATTACCCCCACCACCTAGTCTCGTGATAGAGAACCTTTTGGAGCTTTCTATGATTTTTTTTTTTTAAAGCCTACTGTAGTATGCAGGCCATAAATTCCTAGTCACTACCACTGAGAACTGGTCATTTTCCGCCTGCTCACAAACACCAAATAATTAACTAAGCACCCCCCAATCTTGACTGACAGAATAGATGGAGAAGTTATCATCAGTGACTGTATTTGTACAATGAAGACTTTCTGAAAGCAAAATTGAGCGTATTTTGAATTTTAGATAGGTCTATCACAAGATAGACTTGTGATCTCTAGATTCCTTAGTATCATTCCATGTCTATTCTCAGGCTTTAGTTCCTAGCATCCATCAACCCCACAGATCAAGTACCTAAAATTAAATGTCTATAAAGCTACAACAGACATACTAAAGGGGCGGGGAGAACTTGAAAAAAGAGAGCTAGCCAAGATAAATGACTGAAAAAGTATATATACACAAATACATAAGTCCCAAGTACACCATGGTAACCCAAATCTGCATAAATGAGGAACAACTTTACAAAACACTGATTGAGGAAGCTGGGCATAGTGGCCCACGCCTATAATCCTAGCATTTAGGAGGCTGAGGCAGGAGGATCACTGGGAGTTCCAGACCGGCCAGGGCTACAAAATGAGTTCAAGGCCAGCCTGAGTTGCACACTGAGAACCTGTCACAAAGAGACAAAAAAACAAAACAAAAAAATGATTGAGGGCAACTTTCTGGAAGGGACAAAGTTAATCTACACTTAATCCTTCTAAAATATTTCCCAGAATGGGGGATAAAAAAGAAGCAAGACATACCATGTTTGAGGACCAACTCCCTACGATGAATTTTATCACTATGTATATCTAAAATATATCAATAAAATAAAAATAAATTTCCTGAGCACCTGTGCTATGGTAAGCAATGGACTGAGAAACACAGAATGAATGAGCTCCAATGGGCTCATAGTACAGTAAGATTTTAAAATACCCCAGGGTTTCCCCAGAAAAGGTAACAAAATCTAAAGAACATGGAAACAATAAACAAAAAAACTAAAAATTGAAGGAAAGATACAGATTGTGCACAGATATATATATAACCTTTCTAGTCACTTACAGTTGGAGGCCAGCCTGGGCTTTATACTGAATTCCAGACTAGCCTGACCTATAGAAAGATCTTGTCTCAAAAAGCCTAAATAAATGAATAAATTTTTGTAAATGGGTAGGAGGAAGTGTGTGTGGAAGTGTAACTCAGTGGTAGAGCACTTTGGTTAGCAAGTGTGAGGTCCTGGACCCAACCTGTAACACTGGAAAAAAATGAGATCTAAACCAGGTGTGATGATACATTCTTGTGTGGAGGATCACCTCCTGAATTTAAGAACATCCTAAGTTATAGAGTAAGCTCAAGGTCAGCAGGAAATACAGGATCATATTTTGATAAAAAATAAGACAGAAAAGATTCAAAATTCACCGTGGGTTGTAAAAGAAACATTCTCTCAAAGCAATTCCAACAAAACGGTCTTAACAAAAACAAAAGCAAGTCATATAAATCAAGTGAACTTTGGACTTCCTTAATAGCATGGAGAAAAGTTACGGAGTTCTGAGAAGGAAAGCATATGACCCATCATTAAATCTCCAGCTAACACACCATCTATGTGTGAACAGATTATACATACTTGCTAAAAAATAACAAAAAGAGGAGATAGGATCAAGCCTACAGAGAACTGAAAAAATTAATGCTAAAAAGTCAGAAATAGTCTTTGAAAGGAAGCCTTTATACATGTGGGAGGGTGAGAATCTACAACTATAATTCATTGATATGAGAATAAAAATAAAACAAAGACTGAGCTAAAGAAGTGAAAAAGGAAACCACCCCAAAAATCTCCAAGAATATAATGGAAACAATGATAGAAGAAGAAGAAATACCTCAATCAAAGCCTTGGCGTGATTCCATCCTGCGCGTCTGTTCCATGGAGCAGTACTCATTCACTTTCACCTGCATTCACTCCCACCTAAGTGTGCCACCACTCCATGGAATATTCAGTGGATATGGACATGAGCCCCCTGAGGCCCCAGAACTATCTCTTTGGTTGTGAACTAAAGGCCGACAAAGATTACCACTTTAAGGTGGATAATGATGAAAATGAGCACCAGTTGTCATTAAGAACAGTCAGTTTAGGGGCTAGTGCTAAGGATGAATTGCACATTACTGAAGCACAGGCTATGAATTATGAAGGCAGTCCAATTAAAGTAACACTGGCAACTTTGACAATGTCTGTACAGCCAATGGTTTCCCCTGGGGGCTTTGAAATTACACCAAATTACTTAAGGTTGAAGTATATGATTCAGGGCCTGTGCTGTTAGTGGACAGCATTTATTAGCTGTGAAAGAAGATGCAGAGTCAGAAGAGGAAAAGGAAGAAGACGTAAAACTCCTGAGTATATTTGGAAAGCAATCTGTCCCTGGAGGTGACAGCAAAGTTCCACAGAAAAAAGTAAAACTTACTGCTGATGAAGATGATGAAGACGATGATGAGGATGGTGATGATTGTGATGATGAAGAAACTGAGGAGAAAGCTCCAGTGAAGAAATCGATACAAGATACTGCAGTTAAAAAGACACAAAAATCAAACCAGAATGGAAAAGACTCAAAACCATCAACAGCAAGATCAAAAGGGCAGGAATCCTTCAAGAAACAGGAAAAGACTCCTAAAACACCAAAAGGACCTTGTTCTGTAGAAGACATTAAAGCAAAAATGCAAGCAAGTACAGAAAAAGGTGATTCTCTTCCCAAAGTGGAAGCCAAATTCATCAATTATATGAAGAATTGCTTCCGGATGACTGACCAAGAGGCTATTATTCAAGATCTCTGGCCATGGAGGAAGTCTTTTTAAGAAAACAGTTTAAACAGTTTGTCAAAGTTTTCTGTCTTCTTTCATTTCTGTAACAGTTGCTATCTGGTTATCCTTTTCATAATGCGAAATGAGAACTTTCCCTACCATGTTTGATAAATGTTGTCCACGTCCCATTGCCAAGAATGTGTTGTCTGAAATGCCTGTTTAGTTTTTAAAGATGGAACTCCACCCTTTACTTGGTTTTAAGTATGTATGGAATGTTATGATAACACATAGTAGTAGTGGTGGTCAGACATGGAGATGATAGGAAGACAAATATACATGTGAAATAAACTCAGTATTAAAAAAAAAAAACAACCAGAGCAGTAAATGGAAAAGAAGAAAATCTCAGGGGTTACTTGACTCCTGTTTCTTCTGATGACATATCTATCTGTCCTCCTTCACCCAGAGGATGTGAACATTGTGGCCAGAGCAGGTTACACCCTTAGCTGGAATCAAAAGGATAAAACACAAGTGTTGGTGAGGATGCAGTTAAAAGGGAACTCTTGTATACTGTTGGGTGTGTATGTGTGTAAAATAGTACAACCATAAAGGAAAATGGTATGGAGGTTCTTCAAAAACGTAAAACTAGAAATACCAACTGATCCAGCAATCCCACTTCTGGGTGAGCATCTAAACAAGCTGGCATTAGTATGTTGAAAGCATATCTACATTTCCATACTTCATGCAGCATTATTCATAATAGCCATGCCGAGAATCAGCCTAAATGGACCTCAGTGTATTATGGATAAGGGAAATGTGACATATCTACATAATAGAATACTATTGAGCCTCATAAAGGGAGAAATCCTGTCACTTGTAACATCTTGGATGAAATCTGCAGGACATTATGCTAAGTAAATAAACCAGGCATAGAAAGAAATACCACTGATCTCACTTACACATGGAATCTAAAGCAGGTGAAACTACAGGGATGAATGATGGTTATCAGGGGCTGAGCAGGAAATAAGGGAGGGGATGAGGGCTTTATAAGTGATGGGAACAGAGTTTAAGACAGAGGAATAGGTTTGAGATCTGTTGCACAATAGGATGACTACAGCCAATGTATTCCATGTTTTAAAGTAGCAAGTAGATTTCAAATGTTTTACCATAGCAATGGTAGGTAAATCAATTACCTTGATTTAATCATTGCACATTGCATATGCACAACACAAGTTCACACTGTACCCCATTAGTGTATGCAATTATCTATAAAAAACAATACTAATCCCTGGCATGTTGGTGCATGTCTATGATCCTAGTACTTGACAGGCTCAGGTAGGAGGATCACTGGGAGTTCAAGGCCAGCCTGGACTATATAATGAGATCCTGTCTCCAAAATCAAAACAAACCCTAAAAAATATTAATGTAATTTAACTTAATAGCTAATTTATTTCAATATTTAATAAAATATTAAATTTTAAATAATTTAAATAAACATTTAAACAGTAAATGATAAAAATTTAAATGAAATATTTTGGGGATTTTGTTGTTTTTGAGGGGGGTTTGGTGCCGAAGACCAAATCCAGGGCTTCCAGCTTGCTGGGCAAGTGTTTTGTCACTGAGCCAAATCCTCACACACACACACCCCTTTTATTTTATATATTTGGTACAGGTTCTCACTACACAGCTCAGACTTGCAGTGATTATCCTGTTTTCAGCCTCCTCAGTGCTGGGATTATAAGCGAGTGCCTCTACACCTAATCTCGGTGGCCAGCTCAGCCACCCAGGGGTGGGGCCGGTGCAAAATATGATGCCTAGGATGGAATCCTGGTCCCTGCATTTGCCTAAGCAGGTGCTTAGTCCACTGAGCTATCTCACAGGACCTAAATGAAATATTTTTTAAAGAATAAAGAATAATAACTCTTTATACATTTATTGCCCATCTTAAAAGTACAAAACTGCTGATCTGGGCATGGTGGCACCTATAATCCCAGAGACTCAGGAGGCTGATGCAGGAGAATCACAAGTCCCACCTCAGTCTGGGCAACTCAGGGAGATCCTGTCACAAACTAAAATTAAAAAGGCCTTAGATGTGGAGCACTTGCCTAGCATGTGTTTAGTTCCTGGGTTCAACCTTAAGTACCACCAAAGGTGGGGGGAAGAAGAGAGAGGGAGAGGAAAAGGGGGAAGAAGAGAAAGATGAAGGAAGGAAAGAAGGTTGGAAAGAAGGAAGGAAGGAAGGAAGGAAGGAAGGAAGGAAGGAAGGAAGGAAGGAAGGAAGGAAGGGAAAGGGGGAGAAGGAAGAGGAGGGGGAGGGGAGTATGTCAGCTGAAGCAGCCTGCTTGAATGCTTGCCATAAAGTATCCTACTGCCTCTAGACTCCAATTTATTTAACTTTTCTCCAGGTTCTAACTGTTTTTATGGATTATTATTACTAATATTGCTGTAATACATATTCTTTTGCCTGTCTACTTGTATACTTGTAAGACAGTTTTGCTAGAACTTATTTGTAAGATAGCATCACCATTCCTGGCTTGTAATTTTAGAAGTAGTCAAATAAACCACAAAGGGAAAGGCTGATAAATCGAAGAACACATGTGCAACAAATACCAAAACTTTGAATTTTTAATAGGTAAAATAATAAGTAGGAATAACAAACAAAAAAATTGAATAATACACACATTAAAGACAGAGGGCTAACATCATTATAAAAGCAGACCTCTTTGTCAAGCTTAGTATTACATATTCATGATCCCACCTACTGGGGGAAGCTGAGGTAGTGAGATCTAAAATTTGAGGCCAGCTTGGGCCATTTAGCAAGATCTTGTCTCAAATACCAAGGGCTGATTAAGGAACTGTAAATTAAAAAAAAAAAAATTCCATCTCACTCCAGTGAGAATGGCTAACACGAAAAATACAAAAGCCAATAAATGTTGGCAAGGGTACAGAAGGAGGGGAGCCAAAGGACATTTTTATGCTGTTGGGAGGAAAGTAAATTAGTACAGCTACTATGGAAATTACTATGGACATTCCTCAAAAAATTAAAAATGGAGTCACCATTTGACTCATCTAGCCAACTGTTTGGTATACACCCCAAAGAACTGAAGTCAGCATGCTATCATACTGCATACCTATGTTCACTGCATCACAACATACAATAGCCAAGAAACTGAACTGTCCTAGGTGCCCATCAACAGATAACTGAAAAAGAAAACATGGCATATACACATAAAGAAGTATTATGCAGCCATAAAAAAGAATGAAATTTTGTTATTTGCAAAAAACGGATGACCTGGAGATCACCATGCTGAGCAGAGTAAGCCACTCAGAAAGACAAATATCACACATATTCTCCCTAATATGTGAAATCTCAAATAAAGAAAATAGAAGGGCAACAGGGTGTAGTGGCATACATCTGTAATCCCAGCACATGGGAGGCTGAGGCAGGAGAAGCATTAAGAGTTCAAGACCAACCTTAGCTACAAAGTGAGCTCAAGGTCAGCCTCAGAAAGACAAAAAAAGTTTAGAAAACGGACTAGTATTAGGTAAGTCCAAGGGAAAGGGCAAGGGGGAGGACATGTAAGGGTAGGAAATGAGGACGTGAATGTGATTGAAGTATGTTACATGCATGCACAGATCTTCCACAATAAAACCCATTTATCTTCCAAAATATAACCAATATGCACCAATAAAAACATAAAATAAAGAAACAGACAAAAACAGGGAAGAAACAGAAAGAATAAGGATGTAGCTCAGTAGTAGAGTGTTTGCCTCCTATGTGCTCCTGAGCTCAATCTCACTATTGAGAGAGACAGAGACAGAGACAGAGAAAGAGACAGAGACAGGAGAAGCAGGGAGGGGTGAAGGAAGAGGGAAAAGAGACAGAAAGCTCTTTAATATGAACAAAAAACATTAGACAATACACTGGTAATGGAAAAATCACAAAGGAATTATAACTAATAAACAGTAAATGTTTAAACATTCTCCGTAATTTAAAAGATAGAGGGCCAGCCAGATAGCTCAGTGGATTGAAGTGCCCGCTTAGGCAGGCACAGGGACTGGGGTTTGATCCCCAGTTTACCATGCTGGCTCTGCCCCTATGGCACAGTGAGATGACAATTGAGACTGAGTGTGGTAGTGGCCCTGCCTGTAATCCCAGCGGCTGGGAGGCTGAAAACCACAGGATCACTACGAGTCTGAACTGCGTAGTGAGACCCTGTAGACCCAATACTAAATACATTTAGAAAAGGAAGAGAGAGAGAGAGAGAGAGAGAGAGAGAGAGAGAGAGAGAGAGAGAGAGAGGTAAACTCAAAGTGAAATGCCATTTGCCCCATTATATACAAAGCTTTTTGTTATTGTTTTGACAGAATTTAACTCTGCTAATAAGACAATGCAACAAGTTTTCTCATTATGTACTGGTGGGAATATAAACTAGACAACACTTTGGCCCTATGGTTCTGGAACCCTAAAATGGTTATAGCCTTAGAAGTAGCTCTACTTCTGGCAGTCTGTTTTAAGAAAATTAAAATAAAGAATTTTTCTTATGTGGAAAAATATTTACTGCAATGTTTATTTTAACAGTGAAAAATTGAGAACAATCTAAATTTGTAAAAGAGAATACTTAAATTGTGACATATGTTCACTTAATTCTATACTAGTACATATTACAGAGTTTTTAGATTTTATTTTATTTATTTTACTTTATTTTATTGTGGTACTGGGGATTGAACTCAGGACCCTGTGCTTCCCAGGCAAGCACTTATTCTAATAAGCTATCTCCCCATTCCAGAGTTTTTTGATTTTTAAACAATTTTTTTATACATTGATACTCGTGAAATTTAGCCATATCTTACAACTGATGGTCTCTTACGCCTGCTGGTAGTGTTAACCTCTTTCTGGATGGAACATAAAGCAGGAACACCCCTTAGAATCAGTGACTCCTTAGATTTGATAATAACACAGTTTGCAGCTATGAAAGTGTTTCCAAAGAATGTGAAACTGCATGGAAATGTCAAAACTAGAAATACTAGAAATATAAATAGTTAGAAATTGTATAATATATTATAGGGGATGATTACAACTAAGTAAAGCAAACAGAAACACAAAGTAGCCTACATATAGAAAAAGTAGTTTTAAAAGGTTAACAATGATTGCCTCTGTGTACTGTATCTGCCATGAATACTTATTTTTCTTCTTCCTTGAAATGCTCTGTTTTTTTCAAACTATGTAACAGACCATGCAAAGGCTTTTACAAGGAAAACACCTTCTCTTAAATGATATTTTAAATGGACAAACAACCATTTTTTAAAGTTTAAACTGTGGAATATATCTGATCATCAGGTCTTTTCAAAGCATTAGTCATATATGATTTCTTTGGCTATGAAGTTTCATGAGGAGTAGTACTTGGCTTAGATTCTGGACAGAAAGCCAAAAAAAGATCATTTAACTCTCCTCTTAGGGAATTCAAGCTTCATATTATAGTAGACTTTGGCAGCATTCCCTTTCCTAATACACAGTAAGACTTCACATTCCTAACTGCGTGTAGGCAATGTTGAAGAGGGCCTAAGAGTCCAGTCACTCAAGTAAGTAATTTAAACAGAATGTGGAAAGGGGGAACCCAGGGAAAGAGGTCATAGGACATTAAATGACCTTGATGTCCCATTTGCAATATTTCAATGTGGAATAAATGTCTATCTGTATGTGGCTGAGGAGTATTTCCAGACCTTCGTGTCCAACTTGCAGCTATGCTGCCCACCGATAGTTCCAATTTTAAAGATATCCCAAGAAAAGTTAAGGAAATGAGAAATTTATCTTTAAAGTCACCACAAATCTCAAAATTTTCATAGGTAAACTATTAAAAAATCTTGTATAAACTCAAACTGTTAGCTCACTGCAAGAAAATCAATTCAAAAATGAACATCAGTTTCTTCATATAAGTTTATTTTAAAATCAACAATGAGTGAGAGAGGAAAATTTCCAAAATTATAAGTTACAGTTTGTTAATTTAAACTTAAGATATATGAATCTTCTCTTAAACAAAAATTACAACAACAAATAATTAAAATAAACCACACATCACATTATGAAAAAATTCATAAAGGTTTCAAGATTAACATTCTTTTATCTGTATTTCAAATAGGATTCATAAAAATAAAGAAAATAAAACACATCAATGACAAATAACTGAGCTTCTAAGATCCATTTTTAAAATCTTGGTGGGGTAGAGGTTACATGAATATACACATCTGTGAACACCAGTTATTCTCTTAAAATGGGTGCATTTGATTATATGTAAGTTTTAAAACAAAAACATACCCAAACATTCTTCTGTATTTGCTTCATCCAAGAAGACTCTTACATCAAAATCTTGCCCTCACAAAGATAATACATTACAGAGCATATTATACTTATATAAGTTATGATACCACATTACAAAGCACATCATATATTTTCAAATTATCTCTCAACCAGCATTTTATTCCAAATTTTTCCATTTACTCCTAGGTGTAACTGGATGCCACAACTGAATTCTGTGCTTGAACTACTACATACCTAAATGAAATATAGCAGACACAGACAATAAAATATCCTTTCCCTAATAACCCTTTTTCTCAGTTCAAAATGACTAAAAATGACTTTGCTTTTATAAGTTTTATTTAGTTAGCAGAGTTTGAGGGAGTTTTCTAAAAATGGACAATTTATACAGAAACAGAAAATCTGTGAGAAGCTTTTTATGTGTGCTCATTCATCTGAAAGCCTTGGCCAGACTTACATCAGAATAAAACTCTTTTCATAAGCAAGATCCATGTTTCTTAATCATTACTGTTTAATTCTAATACACTGTAATATAAAAATTAATTTTAAAATAGAATTAATGTATGAAGCTAGGTATGCAACTACAGATATGCGGTTATCCAAAAGCCTTTTACTGTTCCAGAAAAAAACTAGTTACTTCATCCATTAGGTTCATTCATTAGTAACTTCACTCATTAGGAAATGTTTCTGTTTACGGCTCTAGTCACTTGTTGGAGCTAAAAGTTTCTACATTTATTAACTATTCATAATTGTTAATAACTGATAATTGTAATATAAGAATTTCACAACTTAATTTCACGGCACAGATCTGAAGCTACATCAGTATTCTCAAAAATTACTATCTTTAATCAAAGTATCAGATCTCACCCAAACTCTCAAATGGTTATTCTTTGCAATAGAATTATCAAGAGACATTTATAATTCAGTGTCTTTAGTCTTTGTGTAAAAGCATAGATAGTATATACACAATTAATACAATTAAATTGTTAAAGGTTTGTAAGTACACTTTGAAATATAACTTTCATAGCTTCTATAACCCCTGTGACTACCAGTGGTCAATCAATAAAAATGTTAACATGGGATAGTAGAGATAAGTGTAATTTAGCTGAAGTTATTTCTTATGGTTGACAGTTTTTCTAGATGGAAAATAATATAATCTTCTATTCTTCACAAGTTGGAAGAGACTTAATGAGTTTCTGTTAGAATTTTAAGACATGGAAGTTACAAAATTGGAAAGTATATTACTCATTTATAGGTATTAAAGACTTCAGTTTAAGCCAGTTTCTTTACCTATCAATGGTATAATAAGTATGACCATAACAAATAGGCATCTTTCTTTTTTTTTTTTTTTGTCTTTTTTTTTTTTTTTTTTTTTTTTTTTTTTTTTTTTTTTTTTTTTTTTTTTGTCTTTTTTGAGACAGGGTCTCACTATGCAGTTCAGGCTGGTCTTAAGCTCACTTTATAGCTCAGGCTGGTCTTGAACTTACAATGATCCTCCTGCCTCAGCCTCCCGAGTACTGGGATTACAGGCATGCGCCACCACACCCGGCCACAAATAGGCATCTTAATGTATTTTGGTAAACTTCTTTTCCATTGTTAATGGAATATCAGCTAAGTGTTATCTTTAGGCCACAATTATACACAAATACATATGTACAATAGGAAGTTGTTGAAATACACGCAAATTCATTCAACAAATATTTATTAAGAAACTATTACATGTCACTTAGGTCTACTTAAACTCAATACTTTCTTTTAAATATAATTTAGAATATAATGAAAAAAGTGCTTCTTCATTAAACAGAAAAGCTGTCCTGCCCTTAAAAATCATTAGAGATAAATATAACCTGAATGCATTATATTGTTTCTTGAATTAGATAAATTGATTGCATTACTATTTTTTAATGTATTTGGTACAAGGTCTCACTATGCAGGTCAGACTCCAAGTGATCCTCCTGTTTTCAGCCTCTCCAGCATGGTATTATAGCCATGTGCAACCATGCCCGCACTTGGTCACTGGCTCAGTATGCCCTGGGGAAGGACTGGCATGGCATGTGGTACCAAGGATCAAACCCAAGTCTCTGGGGTTGCCTAAGCAGGCACTTAGTCCACTAAGACATATTGCTAGCCCTGCATTACTAACTTTTAAATTTTATATATAGATATTTTCAAGAAACTGCCAAAGCCAAAAATAAAATAAAATTAACTCAAAAGAACTAAATCTGAGTTCTTCAAATAGGTTACATTACTTCATACTGGCCCTAGTAAACATAGGAAAATAGATATTACTGTTGGGTTCGTGTTGATACTGACTTTGATATGTCTCATGTACTCAAGATACCTAGGTTGGATTCTAGCCAGTGCGCAGGCCTGGCATGTGAATGGAACCACCCGGGGCCTGCCAGATCCCCACTCAAGCAAGTGCCCAGGCCTGGAGTGCACATGGAATTTCCCCCATTAGACAGGCCTGGTGTGTGGAGGCAAGGCCCAACTAACTGATCCAGGAGCAGAATATCTTGCCACAGTGGTACAGTGGGTTCACTTCCAAGGGCTGCAGCAGGAAGAAGTAGAGCATAGCAGCCACCTGGACAAGTTTGATTGGTGCTAAGGTATTAACTGTACCAAAGCTCTACACCAAAGGTCAGAAAACAGTGCTATACAAAAGGACAAAAGAGCAAAATGCATTCTCATGCCCTAAGCCCACACAGAACAAATGCAGGAGACTATAGACTAGAAGATATGGAAAACACACACCTGAAATCTCTAAAATAATAGCATCTGAAGAAACAACTGCAGAAAGGTATAGAGGAAATCAGATCACAACTCATTTCTGAAGTAAAAAAACAAATAACTACAATGAAAGAAGTACTAAGTGCTTCTAAAGAAGACACTGATAAAAAAAATAGAGGAGACTATATAAGTGATGGAATTCTTGAATGAGAAATATGGGAAATAAATAGAATGCATGAAGCAGATTCAAAGTGATATACAGGAAATTAAAACCTCAATCCGTTTTGGAACCAGAAAACACCTAGAATAGCAAAGGCAATCCTGGGCAACAAAGACAAGGCAGGAGGCATTACAATTCCTCATTTGAAATTATACTACAAAGCCACTGTGATAAAATCAGTATGCTACTGGCAATGAAATAGACCTGAGAATCAATGGAATAGATTAGAAGATGCAGAAGCCACCAGGAACACACTCAGCCACCTGATCTTCAACAGAGGGTCAAACATACTTACTGGAAGAAAGATAGACTCTTTAACAAATGGTGCTAGAAAAACTGACTCTCTATATGCCAAAAACTAAAACTTGACCCATGTCTCACCATGCACTAAGCTAAAGATAAAATGGATTAAAGATCTAAACATTAAAACAGAAACACTCAATCTCCTAGAAGAGACAGTAGGAGGAACTCTTGAAGACATAGGCATAGGCAAAGAGTTCATGAACAAAAATCAAATCACATGGGTAATAGTTGTAAAAATTAACAGCCAGAATCAACTCTTATTGAGAAGTTTTTGCACGTCAAAAGAAATTGTCAACAAAGTGAAAAGACAACCCACAAATTTCGAAAAAATCTTTAATAAGCAGACAAAGGGCTGCTCTCTAGAATTTATAAAGAACTAAAAAACATTAGGGCCCCAAAATGTAAAGACCCAATCCAGAAGTGGGCATCTGTGATGAACACACATTTCTCAGAGCACGAAATTAAAGAAATGAATAAATATATGAAAAAATGCTCCACACCACTAGCCGTCCATGAAATGCAAATTAAAACAACACTGAGATACCATCTCACTCCGAAAAGAATGGTTATCATAAACAAATCAACTAACAACAAATGTTGGAGAGGCTGTGGGGAAAAGGAACTCTTCTCCACTGCTGGTAGGAATGTAGACTGGTGCAACCATTATGGAAATCAATGTGGAGACTCCTTAAAAAACCAGGACTGGAAAATCCCATTCAAGTCAGCTATTCCCCTACTAGGAATTTTCCTAGAGGAACTAAAAATGTCATATCATAGCGATATATGTGTACCTATGTTCATAGATGCATAATTTGTGATAGCAAAATCTTGGAAACAACCAAGATGCTCATCACCTGAAGAATGGATGAAAAAGATGTATTTTTATACAATGGAGTATTACTCAGCTATAAAGAATGATAAACTTGAAGCATTTATATTTAAGTGGATGCCACTTGAAGACATACTCAGAAGTGAAATAAGCCAGACACACTTTTATAAATATTGTATAGTCTCTCTAGATAAGAACTCAAAAGAAGAAATACAAATAGAAAGGTATAACACAATTAAAAGGAAAGCGAGAATTTAAGGATTAGACAACGAATAGAGGGCAAGGAGAGAAGCTAGGAAACATGACAGGGGCAAAGCCATATATTTATATGCACAAGATGGGTAAGGCAATGATCCTGAGAAACATCAGCAGGTTTTTGAAACTAGCAGTTAGCTGGAAGGATTCTCACCCTGACTAATCTACATATGCTGATACCTGTGAACTAAACAACTGCACTGAAGATAGCAATGTGTAATAGTAGAGTCACGCTTGGAATACCTGTCATTTTGATCTTTTAAATACATACTGCTTGTCATGACATACCAATTATTGCCATACCGTGAAGTATATGTTTGTTTTTAAAAAAGGATAATATATGAAAACAAGAGACAACAAAAAATGTCACAGGACTGTCCTGCTACAACACTGTATATGGTTAGATTTCTAAATCTCTGTGTAAAACTATGTAATTATTTATTCATATTTTAAAAATATTTTTAATTTTTTTCTTCATATTCTGTAGAGACTTAAAATTTAACATATCAATACTTGATCAAAAATAGCTGTTCCACGTTATGCCTAAGATGTTTGATATTCAGACAGATAGCTAGTTAAACACAACTGCATATGTTGTAGAGTAATAATAAGTCCCTCTTCTGGAGGGTTAACAACCTAAGTTTGCAGACCAAAAATTAGAAAAAAAGAAGAGCTGCAAGGACAGTCACCATTTTTCCCATAGCCTTTCAAGGTCAGTGAAGACTCAGGACACAGGAGAACCAATACTGTAATACCATGTAACTCAGGTGTGTCCCAAATTTTCTGATCTAGGAGATTATGGGGCCACAGAGGAATGTGATTGATGATGCAAAGTGTGCCTAAGGAGAGTCACATGGAGAGAAAACATTCTCTCGGGCTTTCACAGAGAGCAAATTAGTCAAGCAATGGCCAACTCATCCAAATGGCTAACACTGACAAAGGATCTACAAAGTGCGGTAAAGGGTTTCAGGATAAATCCTGAGGGGACTTGACTGACATTATCAGATACAAAAGTTACATTTCTTCTATACAGCTCTTACTTTATCTTTGTTTTAATCACCCAGCAGAAAAGTATAAAAACAAACGTAAAAAGTAAAGCCATATTAATAGGCTGAGCTGAACAAGGCTCAAGTCAACAACTTCTGACATTGCCAGTCATACAGATAATGCACTACTATTATGGGCTACTGGACAGTATTGCAATATTTTGCTGAATCCACGCACCTACCATATTTAAATGACAATGGAATACCCTTCTCTGACAAAACTAAACAAAAAAAGGAGATACAAATGAATGACCATTTTGTATTTGTACATTCAGAATAGTTAGGATGGATATACAGCTACATCCTCTTAATTCAGTGAATAAAAAGATGTGTTAAAAAAAAAAAACTCAATCACAAGCTGGCAAAACCATTTGAATAAAAGTGAAAATAGACTTTCAGACCTTAAAGATACCACTGCAGCTAGGGAAAAGGTAAGAAAAGATCTTTTAAGAACAACTAGGATGGGGCCAGGGAGATGGCTTAATGGAATAAGTGCTTCCTTGGCAAGCTGAATTCAATCCCCAGTTCCACCCAAAAATATACAACTAGGATGCAGGAATAAATTCAACATCTGCAAGATGATGCAAAGATGAACATAAGACTAATAGGCATCAGTGAGAAAGAACGAGTCAATACAAATGATAGAAAAAGTATATGGACAGTAGTAATAGCAGAAAACTTCTCAAATATTCAGAAACAATCTGACATTCAGGTAACCAAAGCATACAGAACTCCAATTAACATCAACCAAATTAAAACCACTCCCAGACATGATAATCAAGATCCCAGTAATTCAGCACAGGAACAGTACACTGAAAGCCTCTAGAGAAGGGAAACATCACAATAAAAAGAAAACGTATCAGAATAACAGCAGATTTTTCTTCACAAACCATCAAGTCAAGAACAGCATGGACCAAAGTACTACAAATCTTGCAAGAAAACAAATTCCAAACCAGACTGATATACCCTGCAAAACTCTTTTTCAAGTTTAATGGAGAAGTGAAACACTTCCATGACAAAGAACAACTAAAGAATTTCATGACGACAAAGCCAAGCCTACACAGACTACTAAGAGATATTCTAGAGAGGGATAAAAATGGCCACAACTCCATGAATGAGAACAGAAAGAACCCCCAAATAGGGCAAACAATTAAACACAGGTGAAAAAGAGGGATACAAAAGCAGTCTTTCAGTTATTCTTTTGTATACAGCAGCAAAATACTTCCCTCAGCATAGTCTACAAATGGACTTCTTCTTCACCCTATGGCTCATAATTCTGTCGGGTGCACAGGTTGCATACCATTGAAATAGCAGTAGCTCAGCCCCACAGGTGACACCTGGCCACCAGTAAGCATCATGTACACTGTCCACATCCACCACATACTAGAACTTTGTGCAATATCCTGTCCCCAAACTGTTGAAGTGCTGGTCATATATTTGCCACTCTAGTATTTTTGTTAAGTTTTATTCTTAGTAATTCTTTACTATCATGAAAACTTTTCTTAGTTGATATTTTTGTATATAGTAACTTACTCAAATACTGTGTGAGTACACCGAACTGATCACAGATTTATACATATGATACATTATATTCTGGCCTCTCAGTTGGACTCACAGTTTAATTTTAGCTTTTGAATATTGTTTCAAAATATTTAATTTTGTATTGATTAATAATTTTATGAATATTGTTTAATTTTAATTTTTTATGATTTATACTGTATCTTTGACTTATAATCTACTTACAAGACATGGTATGGGGCTGGGAGATGGCTCAGTAGAATAAATGCTTTCCTGGCAAGCACAAGGGCCTGAGTTCAATCCCCAGTTCCGCAAAAAAAAAGAAAAGAAAAAAAAAAACAGACATAAGTTGATTTCTTTTAGTACTAGAAACTTTAAAGAAGTATATTAAATGGTACGTTTTCATTAACTTTATATTAGTTCTGTCCTACCTTTTATATATACACATATTTTTTGAAAAATATGTATAAAGCATGTCATAATGTTGATACTGTTTAGTAGAAATCTTCAATGATCTTTTAAATAGGTTTGTCTAATATAATTATAGTTTACATAATCCTGCATTACTACCATTTTGAGAGCTCTTTATTCTTTATCCAGGACCATACAGCAACTTCTCTTGCCTTCTGGATTATGGTCTTTGTTATTTTTTATATTTCAAAGGTATGTTTGCTAAGTACAAAATTCAATGAGGACAGACTTTTTTTTTTCAGTTCTTTGAAGAAATAAGTCTAGTTTCTTGCCCTTTTTTTTTCTTTCTAATATGGAATAAGAAGCTATTTAATTTGTTCTTCCATAGCTAATATTTTTTATGTATATGCTTTAATGGTTTTTTCTTTGCAATTAGTTTTGGATAATTTCATTTTTGTGTATCTTGGTATGATTTTATTCATATTTCTTGTACAAAAGATTCATTTTTCTTGGAAATGTGGTATTATAAGTTGAACTAAATTCAGAAATTTTAAATGTTTAAATATTTATTACCTATCCCCTTCTACTTTGAGAATTTTATGTATATAACTTGCTTGATTTTGGCACAGAGAGAACTATTATATGACTGATCTGTAAAATCTTTCTTCATGTTTATTTTAGACAATTTTATTGTTATATTCATTTAAGTTTGTAAGGAATATTTTACAATGTACAATCTATTATTAATCTCATGGTATGTATTCATTTCAGAAATATTTTTCTTAAATTCACTCCGTGTATATCTTATATCTTTCACATTTCAATATGTCTACAATTTTTGGTTTGCCATATGAATACAATTGATTTTCAATAAAGTTAATAATGAGTACAAAATAAAACATGCCACCTTGTCAACTATTGCATTTCCTCACCACTTCTACTCACTGAGGATTGCCACAAAGTTATACTATCTTGTTTTTTCTCTCTCTCTCTTAAAATAGGCCTATCTGCCTACTTTTGCTTTGTTCCTATCTCCCAATTCAATCAGTTCCTGTTAAGTCATAGCTTTCTCATAGTAAGAATGTATGCCCTGAAATCTCTTTACCTTTTTTCTTTCTTGAATACCTTGAGAAAATTACTCCATTCTATTTCTGTAAACTGAAGAAACAGTTCCGTCCTTCTGTAACAATTATTTCAGGTACCCATAATGTGGACCAGAGCACAGGAATTGCTAAACATAAAATCAATCATTTATGTATATTCCTGTATTAAGCAAAAATCACTAATTTCATTATTAGACGAGATCTCATAAACAGTGCAATCAACCATGGAAACTTATGAAAGCATCTAAAAGCATCTTTACAAATACCATTCACTTATTAACTCACTTTTCTTCAAACATTAATATTTAAGATGAATAAAAGTATCTTCTTCAACACAATTGTTTTATATTCAGTTTCATACTAAAATTGATTTTCTAATATCCTCAAGGTGACAGTAGGTTTTCAGTGTGTAAAATATATTATTAAGCTATAGTAAAAACCAAGATGTCACTTGATAAATTGATTCCCAAGGAAAACAGATTCTAAACTTTCAACAACCCACTAAAATAAACTTCTAATACACAAAGCACTTGTAAATTGGGGATGACTTATTCTTTGTTTCTATATTTACATTCCTGTGGGTTTAAGAAATGGTACCATCACTAAGGTAACACCCGCAAATGACTAGCTTTAAAAAAGTTCTGAAGATTATCAAGTTGAATGCAAACATTTCATTCATTTAAAGACTGAGTGTGGAAATTTATGTGAAGAATTAGAAGTTGGTTGGTGGTATTATCTCTATCATGTTTATTTTGGACTTTAAGTGTAAGGTACTGGCCCAGAAAAAGATTTCCACAATCCAGCAGAGTTGCTTCTAATACATAGGTCAATATGAAAAAAAAGCCACAAATGTGACTACAAATAGAACCTGTTCTACAGGCTTTTATACACATAGAGGAAATATTAGAAAAAGCATAGCCATTTTGTATCTCCGGTACCAAACCTTTTCCTGTGTTTACTGATGCTGCAAAAATTTGCATTTTACCAAATTTGCTTGGCCCTAAAGACTCATTTGAAATCAGTGACTAAGGATATGTTGCTTGAAACTAATACAGAGTTGATTGGAGACTTTGCTCAAAATGGTACATCTTTACTCAGTGTGCTACTTTAACAGTTAACAATACACATTTCTGTATTTCTAGAGAAAAAGCTATGGTATACTTCCTGTTCATGCCTTTAAGCATTTTGTACGTGTATCATATAATCTCCTATGTAAATATATAAATAGAGATACTGGAATATAATTAGACACTTACAGACATTATTTCTTTTCTTTGCTCTTGGGGGCACACACACACACACACAGATACACACACACACACACACACACACACAGAACCTTACTTGATTATAATAGCTCTTCAATAGAACAGCATGATTATATGGAAACTTAGTAACAGCCCTAAGAACAAAATAATTGCTTCATTTCTTCACTTAGAAACCTGTTGGCATTCATTTTATATTAAATGATAAATTTTATAGATAAGTTGTCCAATTTTTATTTTCCTTTTACAATTTTTGAAAAATCAGGATTTACTTAATGGATATCAAATAGCTGTTAATATTTAAATCTTTATCTTTTTAATTAACAATATCAATATTTTAATATCAATATTTTAATTTGAATTATAAGAAAATGATGTAATTTAAATAATTTATAAAGTCAAGCATTACAATTTTAACTTTGAATTTACAGATAGTGTATAGAAAAAGATAATTTCTGAATTTTCATGCAGTTGAAGGAGAAGCATAAAAAACAGTATACTGCCACTATTTTATTTTTGGAAACTCTATGTAAATAAAAACCCATTTCCAAAATAAGATATTCCATGGACACAGAATAGTTGGCAATGGTTCAAGTACCTTAGGCAACAGAGAAGTATTGTTTTGTAGTTGTTATTCTTTCAAGCTTCTCCTAGTAACAGCAGTTCATCATGTACAAAGGAACAAGGTAGGAGCTTAATTTTAAATATATTTGTAATAACTGTAGCACCTCAAGAAAATCTCAAGTGTACCATATTAATTCCTTTTCCATAATCTAATCGGTATAGATAACTTATTTGATACTCACCAAATGGTAAGAAACACCCAGGCTTGTCTAAGCAATGAAACGTAGATACATGGTGAGGTGCTGAAGACAGCTCTTTCTTAGGCGCAGAGCACTTCAGAGCAAGTAGTCTTTATCTTCCATTTAATATAGAAACCCTCCTGTTAGCAAAGCGTGGCAGTGAAAAGACTGCACAATTCCGTCTCTACTTTCTGTGTTTCTCTTTGAAGAGTAACAGTTACGACCGGAAAACGTTAGTAGAAAATGATCACTTGAACACTCACACAGAGCAGCTGTAAATTTCCACTCTGTTTGTTCTCAGATTCCAAGCCTTGCTTGTCTCTTAATCTGTCACAGGCAGTTCTGTTTCTGGTCAAACCAGCTTGCTTATTCTTCTCCTCTCCCTGACACGCGCTTTTAAACACACACCACACAATCATGGCTCCCTCTTTTCCTCCCTCCCTCTCCAAAGCTGTGGCAAAATTAATTCTTGAGTGAAAAACAAAACAGCCAAGGGATAAATAAACATTTTCAACACTTTTTCTTCCTTAAATTTTAACTTAATAATGCATAGAGCTCTGTCAACTGATTAAACTGGCTTTACCGTCTTTGCTTAAAACGTAAATAAAAATTTTCAACAAAGGCATGTGGATAGTAATAACAGATTCATGGGCTAATGTGCTAGTTCCTCCAGGAAGATACTTTTCCCAATCATAATTAGGTAGTGCAAGTAAATATACAAGTACCAAGAACTCATTATTGAGATAAACAAGGAAGATTTGGATTAGACTGTTTATAATTTAGCCAGGCATAGGGACCCATGCCAGTAATACTAGCATTTAGGAGGCTAAGGAAGGAGAATCACTGGGAGTTTGATGACAACCTGAGATACAAAGTTCAAGGTCAGCCTGAAGTGCATATTAAGACCCCGACCCAAAGTGAGAAAAAAAAACCTCTTATAATTAAAATAGTGTAGACCAGGGAGATGGCTCAGTGGAATAAGTGCTTCCCTTGCAAATGTAATGTCCTGAGTTCAATCCCTGGTTCTGCAAAAAAAAAAAAAACAAAAACAAAAAAATAAATAAAATAAAATAAAATAGTGTAATTTTATGAAAAGTGAGTGAAGTTTTAATATGGTGTGTTTTGAAACCTAGACCAATAGTTATAGTTGTAAAGGGAAAATTATAAAGAAAATACTGACATAAAAAGTTACATAGCTTAGTCATTTATTATTAGGACTCTGGTTTGATCCCTGGCACCACATGCCATGCAGGTCCCACCCCTGGGCATACTGAGCCAGCCACCTAGAGTGAGTGTGGCAGCACACACCTGTAGTCCTAACACTGAGGTGGCTGAAAACAGGAGGACCACTATGAGTCCAAGCTGCGTAGTGAGACCCTGATTAAGGGCAGGGCTAGCATGGCACGTGGTACTGAAAATCCACCTATGGTCCCTGCCTAAGCAATATATAATTTATTGGGTGAGGGAGATAGCTTGGTGGCCTAAGCACTGCCTGGCAAGCCCAAGGACTAGCATTTGATCCCTGGTACTGCATGCTTGCAAGCTCCTTGCCAAGCTGACCACTGAAACCGGGTATGGTGGCACATGCTTATAATCCTAGTATTAGAGAGGCTAAGAGAGGATCAGTAGGCATCTGAGCTGAGTAGCCAGACCCTGTACCAAATACATAAATATAAATTAACTAATTAAAAAATAAAAAGGTATAAATTTATTAACATGGTTCATTTAGAGTTTTAATGCATAAGAAACTAACTTAAATTCCTAGCATCACACACACACACACACACACACACATACACACACACACACACACACACACACACACACACATACTCACACACATGATAGAGTTCTAAATGTATTGTAAGGTATCTTAGTTATTCCTTAATACTTAAGAAATAAATAGCAGGTTTATAATCTCAGCTACACATAAGGCTAAGGAAGAAGGACTGTACATTCAAGAGTAACCTCAACAATTTGATGACATTTTGTCTTAAAATACAAAAGTGAGTAGATTAGTCTGTCAATTATTGTTTCAAATAGTAGTTCCATAAAAATTTTAGGAAAAAAAATTTTAGGTTTTTTTTTTTCTCCTATTTTTAACAAGATGGTGAAAGGAAACTAACCTAAGTCAATAAGGGGGTATTATGTGTCTAGTCTCTTGGATCATATTTCAAAGAGTTCTAGTAGAATCTTAGAAATTCAAATTTGTAAGAGTGGTTATTTGAGCCGGGCGTGGTGGCGCATGCTTGTAATCCCAGCACTCGGGAGGCTGAGGCAGGAGGATTGTTGTGAGTTCGAGACCAGCCTGAGCTACAAAGTGAGCTTAAAGCCAGCCTGAACTGCATAGCGAGACCTTGTCTCAAAAA